>JAOTRH010094232.1:0-16336 GCA_034768845.1 Heliamphora exappendiculata
TATATATATTAAGCATTAGATCAAATATTATGTTTCAATTATTATAATTTTAATTTTAAATTTATGAAACTCCTTCAAATCTAAACATACGAACAAAAATTATGCTAGCTAGTCGTGTATCATAGTATTTGATTCGAACTTTATTGAATTTATCACTCATGATAATCGATTCTAACTCTACCAAATTCATCACTTAGATCTAACGTCTAATACTGGAAGGGAAGTCCTAGTGCAACGGTAGAGTTATCACTGTATAATTTGGAGTTTACGGGTTCAAGACGTGAAAATAGTCTTTTACAAATGCAAAATAAGGTTGTGTACTATTAATCCTTTATAATTCATTTCTTTCTTTGAACCCCGTATACGCGGGAGTTTTGTACACTGAAGTATCTTTTTTATCTAGCATCTAATACTAACTTGAAAAAAAAAAGATTTACTACACTCCAAAGTAATTGGTGATTGTTTTCTATACGTATGAATTATTTATGGAGGCTAATAAATAATCATTTTTACAAACCAGATTGTAGGGGCTAGCAATAAAGTGAATTTATGCTTCAACTATTATCTGATTTTCTGATAAACCATTTAGAAAATTAAGCTCCCTGACCTCTTTGCCGGTGTAACACAATAATAACGTTAAATTAATTAAATTAAAAAATATGAAACAATTATAAATATTAATGCAATAGATCGTACATGAACTCTACCTCGTTTGGTAACGTTTACAGTTTTTTATTTTTTATTTATAAAAAATAAAAATATATATTTTTGTTTATTTTTATACAAAAATAGCACATAAATATTTGAAAGGTAATAGTTGGAGGGTTACATACGAATACAGTGGTCAGATGTGTTATTCGGTTAAGCTTAAGATCATATGACATTCTCATATCATAGCTTTCTTTTTTTAGTAATGGAGGTCTTTTTGGGCATGCATATTTTTTTCGATTTTTGAAATTTTTCTTCTCTTCTCCAATTTTTGTTTTTTTTTCATTAATGGAGTGTGTGAAGCAGCCTCACAAACTAGTTGCATTGAATCAATAATAATGCACCTGTTGGAAAGATAGTATTAAAGTGATTTGAATGAAATTGAACCGTTAAATGCCCTTGAAGGTTTCTTCCTAAAAAAAATCATTCCCCCCATTTGCGGGACAATTATTCATTTTCATGCGTAAAGCTGTTGGTTGCAATTTCTACAAATTAACAACAATATGTCGGTTTTAAAAAAAATGTGACAGCAATCATTTGCATTAAAATAAATAACCGCAATTTGAAATAACTTCAGAATTATATTAAAATAGAATTTAAAACAATCTGATTTTATCGAGATACAATACAGCAGAATTAGAATAAAAAAGCAATTAAAACTATATACAAAGATTACTGATAGACTGAATTTAATAAAAATAGATTTAATATGCACAACAAAAGAACACTAATATCCTTAAAAAAATGTTTTTATAAACATAAAAGAACAGAATATTGTGTTCTTTAAGAAAAACAAAAAATAATACTGAAACTATGAAAGAAAACCAGAACTGCAAGAAAGGAAACAAATTAAGCTTATAGAACAGTTGAAGAACAGAACGTTGGGATTGAGTCCAGCAACGATGTGTCCTTAATACAGAATACGTCCTCGGCACGGTGCTTGCGATGTAGTGGATGTCTGTCTCCAAGATAAAACAATACTCGTGTATAGAAGAAGCACTGCAATCTATACACACAACGAACGCTGCAGTGTATGAACTTTCTCGAGAAATTCTAAATGACTCGAAGGAAAATGCAGAGGAATAGAGATTCGGCAATGGCAGTAAATGGATTGAATACATAAACCGGGTGCAGGAACAGCCTAATTATAGGCGTTAATGGCGACTGTTCGCCTTAATCCAAACAGGTGCCACACCGGTTCGGCCTGGCGATTGGACTGCACAACAGGCGTGAACCAATTCGGTATCCTCTAATGGTCCCATCCGACTAATAACGATAACTTAATTAATTTAAAATTTAAATAATTAAATTTTTGCAAAAAGATAAGGGTTGAACCGACCCGACTCGCAACCCGCAGACCACGACCCGAGCCATGCTCGGCGATGGCAGTGGCGCGCACACGCATGTGGTTCAATGAACCAAGTTGAATTTTGTCCATAACTCCTCCTCCAACAAAAATTGGGATGATCTAAAAGGCTAACCCTTTTTCTCAACCTAGGCTTTATAAGCCACCATAAACTTTTATCCCCAACCAATGTGTGATAGTAAAGCCCTTTTATAGTTGCTTGAAAATCCACCATTTTCATTTTCAACCAATGTGGGATGGGACATGGTTACCATTATTTTGCCAACTTCTATGGCAGACTTTTAGAGTCAATTTCTCATTCACCCGTTAACGGTTTTGAACGCCACAAAATTTATGATTAAACTACTCATGAAGATGAACATATTAGGACTTGAAATCATCAAAAAATATTAATCCAATCTAAAGTTATTTAACTTCAAAATTAGTTAAAATTATGTTCAAAAAGGTTTAAAAGCCACTCATTTTTCCAACAAAAGCATACTTTTTTGTATGCTTAATCATACTAACAAACTTAAGTAGTAGAAAGTTGGTCAAACTGAAGTTTCTGCAATATGAAGCAACTACAATATTTTGAAAGTTAAAAAAATAGACACTTGGCCTACAATTTAAAAAAGAAAAAATAGTGAGAACTAAAAATTAATCTTTCAAGGTTTTGCAAATGCCAATCTGGCAAGTAAAAGCACGCTGCTTTAATTTATCAACAGCAAAGGCAGAATACATTGTTACTACTGATGCAGGAAAAATGAGATTGCCAATTATGTGGTTTCTCCAAGAACTATATATATATATATATATATATTAAGTAAGGGCAATAGTGGAAGTTCCATTTTTTTCATTGTCTAGTAGTTTTTACCTTATTCATTTGAAGATTTTTTACACAAGTCTTTGTGACACATGAAATTGTTTATTTTCCCTTTGGTCTTATTTCATTATTTCTATCTTTTAGTCACACTTACCATATGTGTGTTCACCTCATAATAGTCTTCTATAGTATTGATAATTTTCTAACCTTTGATGTTGATGGTTACACCAAATTTTCAATGGTCGAAGAACATTTATACATAGGGAATGGTTTGTCTTCGATGTATTGGGATTTAAGGCACAAATCCGTTAAATAGAATTTGGTTGGGCAATGAAAAAATTCACGTAGATTACGATTCACACAAAATAAATAAAAAATAAAAATAACTACAGAAAGAACACAAAGATATACGTGGTTCGGCTGACTGCCTATTTCTATGGGAGAACAAGAAAGAATAATTTACTATTATCAATAAAGATTGCAAGAACTAACTCTACACTATTTGATCTCTAAATTTGAGCCTCACTCTAATGTATCTGAACCTCTTTTTATACCACTATAAGAAAAAAGATTTTTTGTGATAAAATTTTACGACGAAATCTATTATTTCTCTTTAAAAATGAACTTTTGTCTATAAATTTCTTATTTCTTCATCAATACAAATTATTTTTGTGACGGAATTTCTTTTTTCTCGCAACAGGTTGTCCAATTATTGGTGATAAGAATATTTCATCCTAATAGGTTCCAAGTTTGCAACAAAATCTATTTTTTCTCGCAAAACAACTTTTAATTATTGGTGACGATAAATTTCGTCGCTATACACTTTATTTTGCCACGAAATTTATTTTTCGATCACAAAATAATTGTCAACTATTGGCGATGACAATATTTTATCACCAATTCATATTCTTCTATGGCAATTATAAATTTTCTCATGAAAATAATTTCTACTATTCACGATTATAATATTTCATCGTTAAAACATTGATGTTATGATAAAAACAAACAATTATATTTATCCGTGTTTTGTTAGAAAAATTCTAAAACTTTTTGGTAGTGTATTTCAAAAAAGATCATTAAAAATTCAATTAATTTTTTAAAACTTTTGTTCTTGGTTTTTAAAATATTTAACAAAAAAAAACTAGTTTTAATCTAACATAGTTGGGTCAAGGTTGCATATTTGTTTTTTGAATATTTGACAGCTAAATAATTATATTAATTAATGATTTCAAATAAAATTTCTTAGAAATTTATTTTCAAAACGTAAACTACAATATCTTCTTTTTGCACACCAAATTTGTTTTGAAGTTTTTCTATTAAAATTTATCAAAAATTAAATAGTATTGTTTTATTTCTAAAACAATTTATTTAAAAATTTTAGAGACATACCCAATGAAGGCTACTTTAATGGGGAATATATAAATCAAAGTGATCTTATCGTCATGCTTGATTTGGAGAATAAAAAATAAAATATAATAATAATTTCGTCACTAACTATTCCTTCACTATCTCACACCTCCTCCCTTCCCATTGATTTGTCCCTTACTAAAGAAAATAAGACGAACTAATTAATAATTCAATCATCATTATTAGTCTCTCAATACAAATATGAGAGACAATTATTTTGGACTAACAATCCAATAAGTAGGTAAGAGCTTAAAAAGTAATTAAAAAAATAGTATAAAGTTGCACAAAAATATTATAATATTTAAAATTTTGTAATTTGACAAATGTAATCTTATAAAGTTTTTAGAAATTTGTTATATTTGTATCCAGTTTTTTATTAATTTTTATTTTTAAAAACAAAACAACAGTCTGATTAAAAGAGTATAAGCAAATTTTAATTATCTAAATTTTAAGGAGTGTGTTTAACAAATGTACAAACCTATTTTGAGTACTCCCACACAAAAAAAAAATCAAACATATTAAATAAATTCTTCAATATAAAAGTCAATCCTAAGTTTTTAATGAGTCTCCATTTTTAATTGTTGTATTCCTAGTGATGAGGTCAATTGTACACACCATGTTTTTACTTATTATAAACAAAACAAAAAAATTGAGAATCCATTATAAATTCTAAATATAACAAAATAAGTTCGATTAACTCAAAGGTAGCGTAGCGTAGCGGTGCAGTGGAAACGTGGTATCCTTCTATTAACCCACGAGTCTCAAGTTCAAAACTTGGTTTTGCAATTGAGAGTCGTTTTCTAGTAAATTGTGAGAAATATAACAAATAATCTGTCAAAAAATTATTATTCATTTGATGAGAACTGTTTTTCATCACCAAACCATTTATTATAAAATATTAATTTTTTTGTAATGTAATATTAGTTAGGATGATTTTATTTTATTTTTAATAATAAAAATTTTATTGCTAATGTCAAATATTTAGCGATGAATTTAAATATCATCACAAACTATTTATTTTTTAGGAAAAAAATATGTTCTTGTCAAAGGGTACTTTTTGGACGAACCTATGGGGACCAAAACTATAATGATGCATTTTTGTTTCTAATTGTATTAGTCAAAAAATATATATATTTAGAGATAAAATTAATTTGTCATAAATAATCTAATTTATTGTAGTGTACTCTATGTCCTCAATATAAGCTTTTTTGGTATTTTTTTATATTGTGTCTTATTATTTATGTATTTTAAGATTATGATACTTAAATTCTCTTTAAATAGATTTTAAATAAATTTTAATTAAAATGCGACTCAATAAACCCAACCTACCAAAATCAAATTTGAGTAAATCCTAACACCATCCATATTTTTTTATTAGAATACACAATTACATGACATGAACCGCAGGGGTACTCTTTGTCAATTCAATCAATTTATTATGCCAATCTCGATGTATAAATTAATTATTTATAAAAAAAAGTTAAATTGATAGCTCTCCCAGTCATAAGCTTATGTTTTCATTAACCTATCTTTAAAAAGCATTTATATAATTTTTAGGCCAAATATATATTGAGATTATGTATATGCCATTATTGAATTATCATATATGTTTGGTCTAATTTTTTTTTTAAAATTTTTTTATTTAAAATTTTTTTAAAAATTTTACTTATTTAGTCTCAATTAATTTTTTTTACACATTTTTATATTTATTTTTTTATAAAAAAAATTTTAAAAATTAAAAAAATAAAAAGTTAAAAAAATTTAAAAAATATTAATCCAAACACAAGTGAAGCACATGTCAAATCATCAAAGTAGCTGGAGAGAGACAAGGGTCTAAACTACACTATTCATTCAAAGCTTGGTCGTCTATATAAGGCTTTCAAGAGCTACGAGAATTTCAAGAAAAAGGAACGAGTGGTTAGAGAGAGAAAATGGCTTCAAAACCAGGAATACTAACTGACTGGCCATGGACGCGGCTTGGAAGCTTTAAGGTACGCATTTTTTCTTCTGATACAATCATCTTCTCATCTTTCTCTCTCCTCTTTCAATGACAGTCAGATTTGAAAATTATCTCCTTAAGTTATAATTATAAAAAAAATAAATTGATTATATTTTCTCACTTTTTGTGTAGATTAATAAGAAAAATAATAATAATTTATATTCACTCTTATTCGGATAAATTTTATGGAAAAAAAAATAGTACGCGTTATTTTACAAAAATAATATTTTTTCTTGTCATTTTTTTTTTTATTTTTTTATTTTTAGATCGTAATTTTATATAATATAAAAAATAATTAATTATTTAGAATTTTTTTCTCCAAATCTCTTAAATTTGAAGAGATTTGGAAAGAAAGGTTTAAAGGAATAAGTCTTTCTCTTCATTTCTTTTCGTTTCTCTCTATTTATTCTCTCTTTGGTAAAACCAAGTGATTGAGGAGGAGAGAATTACATTTCTTATTTTTTCCTTTCCAAATCACTCAAATTAAACGGACCCAAAGAAAAACCGATCATATACGGTTTCATTTGCAATCTTGGTCTTGTTTTGTTCATAATCACCACTTCTTTTTGCTTAGTGATTTGTACTATGCCTTGATATATAATTTTATAACTACTAGTATTTAATCCAGTTAATTATCTACTAACTCTTTGTTCATTCATGGTGATATTAAGTACCTGGTTTTGGCCCCGTGGGTGATTCATAGCACCTACTCCTTCGCCACAACAGATGAAAGCGAGAGAAATCCTACAAATCTCCTCATTTTCCCATTTCTCCTGTGGAGGATGCTTCATAACCAAATATGGATATCTCTTTCTCGTCACCGAACAGCCAAAGGAAATAACAGAATTGTTGATAAGAGTATTGATTTTGAACAAGTTGATAGAGAAAAAAACTGGTAAACCTCTCTTTCTGCTCATAAATATTGCAATAACGACTTAAATAGATTACTAGTTCAATAATTTTTTTTGTTCTTCCAACGACATAGCGAACAAAGATTTTATAGATAAGATATGGGGGAACAAAGCAAGACTCCCAAGCAGTATCTACCCAGGAGCATACAAAACACTTTGAACTGCTAATAACATCTGGACATGGTTACACAAAGCTCCCAAGGATATCATGCAAACCAATCCATCTGCAACCCCAGTGGACATCATCCCCATCTATGTTTGGACTAAAAAGACTAGTGGGTTTTTTTTAGAACTTGTTTTTGGTTTTTTAAAACTTTTTTGATATTTTGGTTTAAATTTTTTACCGTTTGGTTTCTTTTGATGAGATAATTTTAAAAAGTATGTCCGTTAAGACAAAATTTTAAAAAAAAAATTTCACCAAAAATAAAAATAACTAGAAAAAGGGCCAAAAGTCTGCTTAAGTTGACTTTTTTTTAATTTTATATGAGTTTTTTTTAATTTTTTATCAAAATAATTTATTTTTCTGTTTTTTCATGACGAGAGAAATTTAAGAATTACACTAACTTAAATTAATACTAAAAAAAATTCACTAAAAACGAAATAAACCGTAAAAAAAAAATTAGTCCAAACACGAACTAAAGAGTTTAACAATACGGTTCAAAATACTTAAATTCAAAATATTAATAGTAGCTCATATGTTTGTTTACATATTAATTTAATTTTTATCTCTTTTTAATATGAAATGAAATATCACAAAATATATATATACCCCACTTTAAAAAGCTACATGCCAAAAACTTAATTTTTAGTACCGCGTTGGATTTTGAACAGGTTGATGGAGAAAGAAACTGATAAACCTGTCCTTTTGTCTATTTATCGTAACGATTCAAGAAAATTACTGGTTTAATAACTTGACTAAACAGTTTAACAATATAGTTCAAAATATTTAAATTCAAGTTATTATTTAATTTGTAATAGCTTACAAATTTTTTTATATACCACATTTAATTTTTATCTCCCACTGATGTGAGATGAGATATCATTATATATAGTATTAATTTTTAGTACCACATTTCAAGTACGTATTTATCTTTTGGAATGAAACTATTTGTGTGTATATGATTGGCAGGGATGATCAAATCATATTGAATGGACTTGTGTTCTATATCATCAACAAAATGATACCATCTGCTTCACGCCTACCAATATGGAGAACCAATGGTGTTGTCTTAACAATTCTGCTTCATATGGGTCCTGTGGAGTTCCACTACTACTGGCTCCACAGGGCACTGCACCACCATTTCCTCTACTCTCGCTACCATTCCCACCATCATTCCTCCATTGTCACTGAACCCATTTCGTGTAAGACAAAGTCTATACATTACATAGAGTTTTGCTTTGTTTGGATAGATTATTTGCCTATGGGATGTTTTTATCTTTTAGTGCTTTTTTTCATTTTTTTTATTTCTTTACTTTCTAAGAAATTTTATGCAAACAAATTTTTATTGGAAAAAAAAAGCATTAGAAATGAAGAAATAAGTTAATTTTCAGCAAAAAAAAATTACATAATTTTGAGTCCAATACAAATAAGCTATTCCAAATAGATTGGAAGAACATGACTACTTTGTTGAGTCCAAATGTAGTGATTTTTCGACAAGCAAGGAGCTTCTATTCAGTCTTTCATTGGGTGGGAGAGGTTCAATTTTGCCTTTTTAGAGCAAAATATAGGCTCATTTTGATATTTTCAACCGTTTATTTTATTGTGCCTAATGTATAGATTATTTGTGCAAAAAGTAAAATTGATTGGATATTATTAAATGTGTGATAAAATTGCATTTTTATTACAAAAAAGTAAATGGCATTTGGACATCACAATTAATTTATTAATACATATATAATCTGTTTAGATACTTGACGATATTCGATTAACTTAACTTTTTGCATAGTTAATATTCTATGCATTAAAAACAACAAAATAAATAATTTAAATCATCAAAATAAATTTATTCTGAACACAAAATAAACCAAACTAGATTGTGAGGACTGAAGAGAAGCTGCATTCTTTCAACAATTGTGGAATTATGAGAAAATATTATCACTCCTTAAGCATGGGGCATGCTTCCTCCCGCCAAATCAATGATGGCTTAGTAACTAATTGTTTTCTTTAACAACGATAAGAAATTTAACAAAAACATGCAAAAAGTTTACTAAACACATAAGTATGCCAATTACAAATAAGCTATTCCAAACAAATTGGAAGAACAACTTAATCTCTTTTTATGTTATTTTCTTTACAACAATGTTATGAATTCATAAATAAAATTTAAAAAAGTACCTAGAATGTGATTTGAATGGTTAAGATTCATATTTAATATGATGGGAATACACTCCTCTAAGTGAATCTTAACTATTCAAATCACATTCTGAGTACTTTTTTATATTTTGTTTCTAGGTTCATAGCATTATTATTTTCTTTAACTTATTTCCCTATTCACTCAATTGTCTTTTTACAAAAATCGAACAGCCGTTATTCATCCGTTTGCGGAGCATATGGCCTACTTTGTGCTCTTTGCAATACCAATGGCCACCGCAGTTCTCACCGAAACAGCCTCTATGGTGTCTCTCTTTGGGTATGTCACCTACATTGATCTCATGAACAACATGGGACACTGCAACTTCGAGCTCATTCCAAGATGGCTTTTTTCCATTTTTCCCCCTCTCAAGTTCATCATGTATACACCATCGTAAGTCTATCATTGCTTCATGCTTCCACCATTTCCCCTAATATATGTTCTACAAGTATTTTTTGGTGAGTCATAATAATACATGTGAAACTTACAAATATTTTTTAAGTTTCACATTAATTTAATAAAAAACCGCGATCCATTTTTTGTTGAGATGCGGTCGCTACTATGAGTGAGTCATGAGCTCTAAGCCCAAATTTATTTTATTCAAAATTTTAAATTTTAATCAGAATCGCTTATTATGTTGAGCTTATTGAGTAAGTAATTCTTATGAAATAAAAAATAAAAAAAACTAGGTCGATAGTCAATCACTATCTATCTAATTAGAGTGTGCTTGTTTTGAAAAAAAATAATTAATTTATAATATTTTGATAATAAACTGTCAAACATATATATTCGCATCATATGACTAACAGTGTTTGATTGACCTGACCTTTTACACATATTACCTATTCGATGAGTTTAACGTAATAAATAATTTTGATTAAATTTTAGCATTCCGAATAAAACAATTTTGAGCTCACAGCCTACGGCAGCGGCCCCAATCCCCATTTTCGTATAGTTTGTAGTTAATTTTCTTATACACACATGGGCCCTATTTGTGCTAAGTTTTCATAGTTCAGTTTATTTTTATTTTTTTCTAAAATAATTTTTATTTTTTGATTAATTTTTAAAAAATTTTGAATTATCTTGATGAAATAAACTAAAAAATTAAAAACTTCTATTCGAAAGATGAAAAAAAAACTTAAAATTTGACCTTTTCACTTATTTTGACTTTATTTTCATTTTTTTAAAATTTTTTAATATTTTGATCAATTTTTTTTTACTTTATTAGCTCGTCTCAATAAGTAGAGTCAAAAAGTATAATAGTTTGACTAAACGATAAAAAAAAATTCACTATATAAAATGCAAATAAGTTAAATGAATTAAACAAATAAAAAATTATTCCAAACAAGACCTATAAACTTAAAATTCGATCGTAACTATGTTTTTGTTATCGCAGATACCATTCTCTCCACCATACACAATTCCGAACCAATTACTCGTTGTTCATGCCGATTTACGATTACATCTACGGCACAATGGATAAATCCACAGATTCGGTGTACGAAACTTCACTGAAAAGGACAGAAGAGACGCCGGACGTGGTGCATCTAACCCATCTAACAACGCCCGAGTCCATTTACCATCTTCGGATCGGGTTTGCCTCCTTGGCTTCCAAGCCCGAGGTGCCCAAATGGTACATCCGGCTAATGTGGCCCGTCACTTTTTGGTCCATGCTCGTGACTTGGATCCATGGCCGTACCTTCCTTGTAGAGAGAAACTACATTGGGAGGCTCAAGTTACATTCATGGGCAATACCAAGATATGCCGTACAAGTAAGTGTTGCATATATATATATATATATATATATGGCGACTTGGATTTAAATCATATTTTTTTTATAACTTAAAACTAAATAAGTAAAAAATTAGTTTGTTGAACCGTATAATAATTTTAAGCCAAAAAATATTAAGAGATTTTAGCCAAATATTAAAAAAAAAAAAAATTTAAGCACAAGATTCATTAACAAAATTTTTAACACGCGAGATTCAATCGCCTATAACACAGATAAATTTATGTGTAATATATACAGATAAATTTATGTGTAATGTTTATCTGTCGTTCTTTTCTAATATTGACAAGTGTTAAACAAATAAATTTATCTATTAAGTTAAATAAGTACAATATATAAATTTATCTATTTCGTAAAATAAGCACAATTTACTAAATAGATAAATTTATCTATTTCTTTCAAATATTGACAATTTTTTTCTAGTATTGATAAATATTAGATAGATAAATTTATCTATTTAGTAAAATAAACATAATTTTGACAGAAAAATTTATCTATTTGTTTATTTATACAAGACAAATAAATTTAATTATCTATGTACTTTATACGTATTTTGAAAATACACAGTATTTTTTATACAGATAAATTTATCCGTATACTTTTGTATTCCCAAATAAGATATTTTTAACTTTTTTGACTTTGAGCCAAAATACAAAAATAAATCTTCAAAACTTACCTAAACAAGGCCTTAGTAATTATTAATTAATCGCTCGCGTATTGTGCGTAAATCATAAATTGAGATAGATTGAAAATTTATAATTTATTTTTTAATTTTTTTTAACCATTTTAAAAAAGAATACAAAAAATGAAAATATTAAATTTTTTGAGAAATTTTGTGTAAATAAAACAAAATGTCACCAATTTTGATATTTTCTTATTATAATAGTATAGATTTAAACAAGTTCAGTTTCTCTTTAATTGTTGTGTCTCTATTCCTCTCTTATAACTGGGTGTGTTTTGCAAAGCTTTGAGGTATTTGGCAAAGCTACTTCAAATAAGTTTTAGCTTTCTGTTATTAATTTTAGTTACAAATTATAATTATTTTTAAAAATACTTGCAATTTCTGTTAGAAGTTATAACTATTTTTTTTCTATTTTAATTAGAAATTACAATTTTTACCAAACACTCATAATTTTTAATACAAGTTACAATCTATAAACTACTAATTTTAATAATACCAAACACTTTTAACAGTCAAATTGAGCTCATTGCAATCATCTTGACCGAGAAATTAAAAAATCTTCAAATCATCATTCATTTAAAAAACTAAACTCATCAGGAATTGATAGCCATGTTATCAAATTATTATTAAAAAATTTGCTAACAAATTTAACCATATATTTTAAGTACTATCATGACTAGACTATAAGATCACGGATGTCTGATCGATATGATGTTTACATAAATAACTTTTTAAGTATTTTTTATAAAATAAACAGTTCAAATTATCAAAATAAATTAAACTTTATATCGGTGGTGTTTGGCATTGCCAAAACAAATAGTTTATAATGGTAGCTCATAGCAGAAATTATAAATATTTAGTACAAATTATAATTTGTAACTGAAATAAAAAAAAAATTTATTATAAATTGTAACAAAAATTCTTAGTGTTTAAAAAATATTATAATTTATAATTAAAATTAATAATAAAAAATTAAAATTCACTAATAATAGTTTTGACAAACGCTCATGTTATCAAAAGAAATTGAGGCCACTCAGATTATTAATCTATTTGATAAATATATTTAAACTGACAGTAAATACATAATAATTGCCCCAAAGTCTATGTTATAGGACAGTTTAGTCTTCAATGTTTAAAAAGTACGAAATGAATGTTTATATGGTCCGAAGCCTACGGTAAGGCTTTTGCAGCCGATGGCATCTCTTTTAACTTTTTTCCGTGAACGTTGAGAGTTTAAGTCTCATAGTGAGTAGTTAAGGGTGATTTATGTTTTCTTTCTTTTAAAAAAAAGTTCTCCAGTTGTTAAGAGCTACTATCGGGACTTTGCGTTTTTTCGGAAGAATAACAAACGTCGTACAAAAGAGAAAGATAATTACACTAATGAACCCTATGTTTTGGCTTTTTGGCATTTTGATCCCTTGTTAGTTGTTCCAAAAGTACTTTGGCCTCAGAGATCCAGAAAGGAGCCAAGCGCAGACCCCTTAGACACCCAAGTCATATTTTAGGAACTAAATTTATACAATTTAGCCACAGATCATTTACAATAGGATGGTTAATATTTTTTTTTTTGTATTCTTTTTGTATTTAGCGAATTTATTTCAAATTAATTTAGTTCTTTTTTCTTTTTCTTTTTTTGGGATTCCTCTAGTTTAGTTAAGTGATATCAAATAAATAATAAAAAATTTACCAGAACGTGAAAAATAGATCCCAAAAATCGAGAAGTTTTTTTGAAAAACTAAAGAAATTTAACCAAAATATGAAGAAAAAAGACTTCAGAAAAGATGAAAAAGATTTCAAAAAAAAAATAGAATTTTTAGAGAAAGCCAAGGGGGAATTATCCATAATTCAAGAAAGTTTTGTAAACCAGAGTTTGAGTCTTGTAGATGTAGGCCCCGTTTGGATTGTCATTGCTTATTTATTTATTGGCTTGTTTGTTTATTAACAAATAAGGCAAAAAGCATTTAAGCTACTTCGTTTGGCTAAATTGCTTATTTGCTTATTTGCTTATTTGGCTACCCAAATGAGTTTATTTAGCTTATAAACCAGCTTATTTGTTTATTTGGCTACCCAAACGAGTTTATTTGGTAATTTATTTATTTGCTTATTTGACTACCCAAACGACGTGGCTTATTTTTTTGCTTATGACCAAATAAGCAAAACTACCCAAACGGAGCGTAATTTAATTTTTGGGTTTATACACTTTTGTGCTTATGTTTTTGCAGTACTCATTTAAATGGCAAATACAAGCAATCAATGGCTTGATTGAAGAAGCAATACTAGATGCTGAGGCAAGAGGCATTAAGGTGTTAAGTCTTGGTCTTCTGAACCAGGCAAGTTGGTGATCTCTCTCTCTCTCTCTCTCTCTCTCTCTCTCTTTTTTTGTTACTTTTATGTGAATGTTCTGAATATAGTATCAAATAAAATATTAATTTTTTTATTCGTACGCTTTTTTTTTTTACTTTTATGTGAATGTTTTGAATATCGTATTAAATAAAATATTAATTTTTTTATTCGTACGAGCGTACAATATGTACTTGTATGAATAAAATATTAGGTGTCGTTTTAAATTTATCGCTATAAAATATTACAAATATTTTATTTTAAAATATTGTTCAACAATAAATGATTAAGGCAAACACAAACAATTTTCTAATATAATATCTTACTTAATTAATCTAAATTAATTTTTAGTTTTATTATTTATAATGAGATAGTTAACTTAAAAATAATATATTTTTAATTTATTTTTTTTTTATAACAAACTAACATGATGGATTTTCGAACCCCCTCTTTATGCTACATGTGAAGTTTGAAAGTAGAGAAAAAAATAAAAAAATAAACAAAAAATAAGTAAAATATATATATATTTTTAAAAAAAATAATTATGGACCGGTATTGTTCGATAGGGCCAATGTCGATCGGTACTGACTTGTATTTTTAAATGGTATGAAATTAAGTGATTAGTGTACCGATTTTGCTCCAACACAGTGCTAACCAAGACAGTACAATGTTCAAACCTAAGCTCTATGTCAGATGTGTATGGGGTGTTTAAATTGGTAATAGTAAATTTTGTACATTTTGAAGGGTGAAGAACTTAACAGAAATGGGGAGATTTATATCCAAAGGCACCCTCAGCTCAATGTAAAGGTAGTGGATGGGAGTAGCTTAGCAGTTGCTATTGTGATAAATAGTATTCCTAAAGATGCAACCCAAGTTCTTCTCAGAGGCAAGTTGTCCAAAGTTACTTATTCCATTACTTCTGCTTTATGCCAAAGAGGGATACAGGTAAACCCATCTCCATGATCATTTATGTACACATGGTATAGGTTTTTTATACGCATTTTTCTTTATTTTTAGTTAATCTTTTTTCAGCAGTAGTTTAAATGGGCATATTTTTAAAATTTCTCTCATTATAAAAAATCAAAAAAGTAAAAAAAATGACCAAAATATTAAAAAAAAACAGATAAGATGAAAAAATGCACTTAAAAAGGCTTTTTGTTTCCTTTTCTAGTCTTTAGTGAGATTTTCACGACTTTACCTCAAACAGTAATACTTTTTAAATTTTTTTAGTCATGAAAAAAAAAGTCAGAGGTCTGAACCAATTTTTTTTATAAAAAGGCCAAAAAAATGAGGGGAAAACTCTGAAAAATAGTGGGCTCTTTTAGCCCAAACGGAAGCCCAACCCAGTTTCCCATAGCCCAAAGAGAATGCTGGACCAAAACATTTATGTCCAGTTGGGTTCCCAAAACAGTTCCTGTATAATTTAATTGTGGGTTTTACATACCGACTGGGTTGACGTTTAAGTCATCACTATCGACTATATGAATTTAATTTTTAATTTTATTATCCGCAATTAATAAATGAGTTAGGCAGTTTTAGATTCATAAATTTAACGGGTTCATTAGTGGACGAGCGCAGTTCAATTTGGTTAGACTGTTTAGACTTATTTATTTTAAATTTTTTCTATTGAACTCTTTTTATTTTTTTAATCAATTATAATAATAAAAAATTCATTAAGGATATTTATTTTTAATAAATTTAAAGCTAAAAAAATCACAAATTTATCAATTAAACCACATAGAAATTTGGTTTGACGGTTTCGACTTATTTATTTTGAACTTTTTTCTGTTGAGCTCTTTCTATTTTTTAACAAATTATAATAGTCTTTTTTAATTAAAAATATTTATTTTGATAAATCTAAAGCTAAAAAATTATAAATTTATCAATTAAACTACACATGGACCCAAATTACATAGATTTTACACAAAAATAAAAAAATAATAAGTAATTTAATCTCGTAATAAATCTAAAAATCTTTAAA
>JAOTRH010094261.1:0-16334 GCA_034768845.1 Heliamphora exappendiculata
ATTTGGGATAATCTATGTATGGTATTTTATTTTATTTTTTTGGTTTTGAAAGTAAAGTCGACTTTTTAATTAAAAGTAGTATAATTATTTTATTCAAAAATTTTGTGTGATTATTTTTAGTAAAAATGATTTTTGCAATATGAACGGTACAAGTTATGAAAATAAACAATGCAAGTATAATAATTGCATATATTTTAATAGATGAAAATTTTGGATGAAAAAGGGATAAAGCGCTCTTTTTATAAATATTAACGGGTGGCACATGCATACATATGCAAGTATATATTAAAAAATTAAAATAATTTTAAAAAATTTAATAGTAAAATAATTTAGTTTTTAAATTAAAAGTAGTTATAATTTTAAAATAGGAAAATAAAAGAAAGAGGGAGAGGGAGGAAGAGGCTTATTTCATGGTATTAAGGCACTGTGTGGGGTAGCTTTTTTTATATGATATTTTTTTTATTTTTTATGTTAATTCAAATGATTATATTTTTAAAATTTCTCTTGTTATAAAAAATAAAAAAAGTAAAAACAATTGACCAAAAAATAAAAAAAAATTCAAATAATACAAAAAAAGCCACTTTAAGGCTTTTATGTGGGTTTTTTTGTTTTATGTGACTTTTTTAGTTTTTAGTTAATTTTTTTTAACTTTTTCGAAAACGGTTATATTTTTTATTTGTTTTGTCATAATTAATTGAGAAAATAAAAAAATAGTCCAAAAAAAGGCCATAAAAAAGTCACAAGAAAAGCAAAACCAAACAGAGCTTTGTATATTGACAGATTTTAGCGATTTTATAGAATAACCCATTTTTTATTTTTTATCGGAGAAAGATTGAAAAGACCACGATGGTATTTGGAATTGTTTTTCATGCTAACTTTTAATGTTTTGCCAACGGTTTTTGTAATATATTATTTTTTATTTTAAATAGTACTATAACTTTTACTACAAATTATAAGATAAATATATTTTTTAAATATTTAAAACTTCTACTATAAGTAATTATAATTATTATTTTTTAGTTATACTATATAAGCAATTAATTTCAACCATGCAAGACATTATTTATAGTTTTTTTAATGGGTTTTTTTTTAAATTCTTGAAATATTTATATATTTTGGTTTTTCACGTGATTGTGTTATCAGGTTTCATAGATCCATTGTGGGGTCCCACCATGTGATCAATCTCTTTCTGGCCAGCCTTCACATACTTCCATGCTTTGTCTGTGTTGTGATCATATGATGATGGAATTGGGGTTATAGTCAGGATTTGGAAATTGGAAAAATAAATATATAGTTAAGGGCGTTATTGTTTTTTATTTTTGTTTTTGATTTATTTGTAAACCATAATAGAAACGCATTTAACGATTATTTTTACTTTTTTAAAAATTTATTAAATTCTTATTAACAAAAATAATTTGTTTTCACTAGTCTCGTAACAAAATTTCCCATTTCCTCTTATTGAAACCGAAATACAAAATAAACTAAAATGAGTTACGTGCAAACTAAAAGCAGAATGAGTTGGGGACTAAGTCGTTCTCTTTAAGACGTTTTCTAATTCTACCATATTTGTGCAAGTAGTTTGCAGCCAATTTTCTCCAAAATAAAATAGTCTAAAATTTTATCTTGTCTCAGTCTTTTCAGTACAGAAGAAGACCGAATTACACTACACAGCCGAATTTAATAACTCACGGAACATAACATTTTTAGAGGAAAGAAAGAAAGATTAAAGCAGTAATTTCTGTGTGTGAAGTTTGTTTTTATGAAGTAAAAACTTGTACAATAAGAAAAAATGGTGGGCTTAAAAAGTGAAAGATGAATGAATAATCAGTGCGCTAATTAAGAGCACATTTCTTTGTCCAAAAGTGTTTGGTATAAAAAAATTATTTTTATGAGACTGGTGACACATGCATATTAAGGGAATTTTTTTTTAAATTTTTGGAACCTCTCAAGCCAAATCTAAATTTCAATTGTACTAATTTTATTGATAATCCGATAGGCTTTTTCTAAGTTTATATCACTACCAACTCAATTTAAAATTAGTTCTTATAAGTATTCTCGATTAACATCGCTATTTTAGTTATCATAATCCGTCATTCACAATCTTCGGTCACTACCTCTGAGCACCATTTTTTGTCACCACTTTTTAACCGACCGTTACCTTCACCCATTGTTATTAATCACTATTATCGCCACCAATTTCAATCATTATTTCACGGCCACTACCCCAGTTAAAAAAATATGTATTTATCTATATACTTTTTAATTTTATTAACAAAATAAATAAATAATTATAAACTGTACCGAACGAAAATGGAAGAGCTTAACCTAGAGAAACCAGTTTGGCAAAAGTTAACTCTGCTAGGTTGTTCACATATGAGCAGAGAGACCCGTGAACTTTGAATTCCAAGCCTATTTTGACCCGTGACCCGCTAACCGCCATCTTAACTAAGTTAGAATCTCCTATACCAACGATTGTGCTTATGCGTGCCTGGCTTATGTAAGTCCGTGGGTAATGTAAAATTTGTAAGATAGCTAAGTTTTTTAATAATCATTTTTATTTTTGATTTTTTTACAGTAGTTTTAAAAACAAACATCAATAATAAAAACATTAAATTACTTTCAGAATAATTTTGGTAATTTAAAATATCTCAAAAACTTCACAAAATTAAAAATTTTCTTATTATAAAAGTATATATGTGTATGTGTGTGTGTGAAGGAGGTCAGCCCAAATGCACATACGCTAGCTTGTAATTCGAACTTAAGCCCAATAAGATAATGACTAGAAGGATTGGGAAGCCCGTTGTAAAAGTTTGATGATTAGCAAGGCTATTCGTTTAATCTTGGTTAATGCATTAATGATGATGATGTATTCGTATATCTCCGTATTAATAACAATTAAAATAATCTAAAATGACTCAAAAAACTATCGTTTTAAAAGAAAAAACCTCGAACAGATCCAAAGAAAGAAAAAGTGTTTCACACCAAGGCTGTGCTTAGAGGGTTAACACTTTTTTGCTAAAATCCACACCGAGAAAACTATAAATACCCAAATTTATGCTACAAAAGGTACACACAATCTTTCACTTACCAATACTATGTCCAAATCTCTTTAGATTAATTGAATCATCTACTTATAGTACTTTAACTTAAACATCGGATGAATTTTTCGGTAAGAACCCGCCGAACAGTATCACATTGTTCATCTGTGCAAAAAAACACCAACTTGTGGTGCTCAATATCTCGGGTCTAATTCTTTTAGTCCTAATTTCGTCCTACAAATTCACACCCACACAATAAATATATAAATAAATATATATATATATATATATATATATGTATATACTCCCAATTACAACCTTCTCATACTGTCCCTGTGATCGTGCTCCTGCTTACTGATGATCGAACACGAGCACGTACATACGGTTGGTACTTTAATTAATTAGTAATAATACTAAAAATTAAAATTATAAATAATTTAATTTATTTCTTAGTACTTCTATGAAATTTATATACTTATAAATATATTTATGAAATTAAAATTTGCCGTACTTTTGACACTATAACCAATCTATTATGCCCTAAACAGGTTAAGTTAAGTTCATGACCACGGATTAAAGAGCCCCATTTGGGATAATTATTTATTTAATTATTTTATTTATTTTTTTTAGTAAACTTTTTTATTATTTAATTAAACTATTATATTTTTCAACTCTTCTCATTAATACGAGTCGAAAAAGTAAATTTTTTTAAAAATATAAAAAAAAGTACAAAAAAGACAAAAATAAACCAAATTAAGCCAACATGCCAAATTTTGTGTTAATTTTCTTGTTTTTAGTAAGTTTTTTTTATCTTTTGATCAAAAAGATTATTTTCTTGATTAATATCATCGAGACGATTCGAAAAAATTAAAAAATTTAATCAAAAGATGAAAAAGATTTTGAAAAAAATAAAATAAAAAAAAAAATTTAAAATTTAACCCAAACAAAACGAAAAATATAACTCGTAACCAATTCATTAGCTTTATCTCTTTTTTTTCACACAATTGAAGAAACTCAACCTACTTACCCACACAAATTAAGAGAGATTAAAACAAATTCAAATAAGTTGACGAGTCAAAGTACACTGATAGATTACTAACGAGCACGTGATCCCGAGGTATTTCGAAATTATGTTATAAAATTTATAACTATTGTTATATACCCATTCTTATTTTATGAATACTTAAAAATTTATAACTGGAACTCGTGCGTTAAAAAATTTGTTGGTGGATGAAAAATAAAAGCGTCACTACTTTAAAAACTTCAAACTAATTATTTATTTATTTAAATTAGTTTTGCTATTATAAATGTATATTTTGTGAAGTCAACATTAATTCTATCGGCGATACTTGTAATCGCAACATGCACGTGGTTTTCAACAATGAAGTTTATGAAGAAATTGAATACGAAATCAACGTTTATTCTGCATCAAATTTAAAATCTAAAAATTAAGCGAGGATAATTGTCAAAATCCTCGAGTTTAATTGTTTTGTGGATATCAAAACAATAGTATGAATATATTAAACATATCTTATTTTTACGATTAAAGATATTTGAATTACTAAATTCATGAAAAATATACATAGAAATTGACAATTCTATCTTTATATATAATTTAAATTGTAAATTCTAAAATATCCATCCTCGTGTTTAAATTGATTAGATTTTCTTTGTAAACGGTTTAATTCTGATCGATTTCAAGTTAATATGAATAACCATTTTATGGTTGGTAGTGGTGGGTACGTAGTTCATGATTGAACTACTCCTATGCGCTCCCAAAGTAGCTCACATACTGGAAGCAAATAAAGTTAATTAATAATACTTTCATGCATTTTTTTTTGTTATTCATGGATTAAATTTTAAAAAATTGTATAAAATCAAACCGAATTATTACTTAATCTATATTGTACTATTTGTATTATATTTCAATTCCTAACTTTTTAGAATTATTTAAAACGAATTAATTTTTAGTTTAACTCAAAATCTAATTAAACCAAAGTTAATTTGATCATAACCCCTAATCGTATTATCATCCGAAGCAGTACCAATAGCAATAGCAGTAGCTTTGGAGAGTAGCAGTGAAATTGTAATTTCAAAACAATTGATTTTTAGTCTAAGGATATAGGTGTTAACCTTCAAATAATTAAATATTATCAAGTTCAAGATGTTAGAGTATTGGGTGAATGAGTATTTGCTTGTTAAAAGAAAAATTATAATTTTATTCTTCAAACAAACCAATTTCTTATGTGCTTGTTTTTGTTCTTACTCTCTGTTCTCTTGTTTGCGTTATTTTTTCTCTTATCCCCGTGTGTTAATAAGGGTGTTTGGTATTATTAAAACTAATAACTTATAAATTGTAATTTGTAGTAAAAATTATAAGTGTTCGATAAATATTGTAATTTGTAACTTAAATAGATAAAAAAAATTAACTATAGTTGTAGCAGAAATTGTAAGTATTTAAAAGAATTTATAATTTATAATTAAAATTACTAATAAAAAGTTAAAAGCTACTTTACCAAACACCCCCTAATGCAACCATTATAAGTCCTTGTTGTTGAGTGAGAAAAAAACCAGTAGTACAATTACATGGTAAGGAATTGACTTACTCAGATATTGTAAAAGCTATTTTGTTTTACTATCTTAACAAGTAAAACCCAACAAACTGCCTAAGTATATACTGACATTGGTGGTGTTTGGATTTACTAAAATTATTGATTTATAGATTATAATTTATAATAAAAATTATAAGTATTTAATAAAAATTATAATTTGTAATTAAAATAAAAATAATAATAATTTTAATTTGTAACCGAAGTTATAAATATTTAAAAAAAATTATTTCTAATAATTAAAATGCGTAGGAAGAAGTTAAAAATTTTAACTTGAAGCATTGCCACACACCCCCACGTATCCTTCCATTTTCTATTTATTTCCAGTAAATAAGTGTGAACGGTGAAAGGTATTGCCGTACTTTCTTGAAACTTTCTCAACATTTAAAATTGCGAGAAATTTGTTTATTTTTTTATTTTCTTAAAAAGATTTATTTTTTTATTAAAAAAAATATTTTTTGGATAGTCCCAATAAGAGAAACCAAAAGGTAAAAACAATCATAAAATTTTTTTAAAAAAAGTTAAATAAAAATGGAAATAAATAATGTATAATTTGAAAATTCACTAAAAATAAATAAAATAAAATAAAATAAATAAGCAATTATCCCAAATGGAGCCTAAAGTCTTCTCGACGGAAGATGATGTAGAAAACACCAGTTCGTGAAGCATAGGAACAAACACGAGCTGGGCAAAACGCCAATGGCTACAGCTTGATTTGTATTATCCGAAATTTATGGTTTTTGGCAACTTAAAATATAACCACCAATTATAAGCTCATCTCAAGAGTTTAGTCCTCTCGAGACTCTTTTTAATGAGTTTAGGAGAAATTTATAATGATGATTTAAATTATTCATACCGTTGGTCGCGAAATAGGATTATTTATGCAAGAATTTAATTTATTTGGATATTAATAAATATATAAATATATCATACTTTATTTTGGAGAATGGACTGTTTAAACTTAAATAACTTATTTTAAAATAAAATAGTTTGTTTTGTAAAATAAAATGAGATATATTCATATATCTATCGATATTTGATTAAATTGAATTCTTGTATATATGATCTATTTTGCAACGAGATATATAATTCGAATCAAATTGAATTTTTACATTGATGATATAATTAGTATGATATAAAAGATGAACGATTTAAACCATTATTATTGATCCATCCTATCCCCTCCTAAAACTGTCTTGAAGATTCTTTAGAAATCTTAGTCTTTAGGGAGCTTAACCCAGTACTAAAAACCTTAGGCCTCATTTGGTTGTTTTTACAAAATAACATAATTTTTTGAAAATTACTACCAAACATGTTTTATTTATTTTTGGATACTTTTTTTTTTGGAAAAAATGAATAAAAACTGCAACCAAACAGGGCCATAATATTTGAGAGATTATTGCATAATGAGGATGTGGAAGTAATTTTTGGTAAGGAAGGGCATATGCCATGGGATGCCTTCTTTAAATATGATTGGATGATAAAGTGGGATCAATTGTTTTTACACTGGGGCCGTTTTCTAAACTAATATACAAAAAGAAAGTACTATTTAGTGTGAAGCAACTCTATGAGTTTTTTGTATACCAAAAATGCCCTTAATTGGTTTTTTAATACCAGAATTATTTCATTTGATTTTATTCATTAATGTTTTCCTCCATCACCTAGTTTGAAAATTATAACTGCTCACTATTTTAAAATAATATTAATTTTTAAATATACACGTACACATGCATACGTGTGTCCACCCCTAGTTCTTTGATTAATTATTATGTACTGGTATTCAAGTTTTTTTTCCCTTGTTTACCCTACACTTAAAAGAATAAAAAGATGCGCAATAAATAAAAATATATTTTGTTGTGAAGAATTTTAAAAATTATCAAATCAAAATGTGTATGTTTCAAATGAGTTGCACATTAATATATATGTAGTATAAATCGTTTGGTATTTTTCTCTTAATTAGTCACACACAATCACATAATATTTCGAATCAAAGTCTCTGGTTTAGAAGAGTTGCTTATTTGCTTTTCTTTTTTTAACTTTTTATAGGGACTTTTTTATTGTTTTGTCAATTTTTTATGCTTTTCAAAAACGAGTTCAAAAGGTACCAAAAAAATATAAAGAAAGTTCAAAATAAGCTCATAAATAACATTTTTAGCTAATTTTAATAAATAAGATTTTTAACTTAGTTTCGTCTTTAATATTTTTCTATCTTTTGATAAAATAATAATTTTAAAATTTCTATTGCTGAGAGAATTTAAGAAAGCAATTTTTATTAAAGAATAAATTTAAATAAAAAAAACTAAAATAAGAAAAAACCTCAAATTATTGGCTTCGAAAAAGGGGTTGCCAACTTGTGAATTGACAACTATAGTGATGTCGTGCAAGCATTATCTTATAAGTAATTCAACAAAATAAGTCATTCAACAAAAGAAATATATTTTGTAAGTGAGAAATATATTTCGGACATCATTGTTTGGGTAATCATAGAAAAATGACAATAATATTTTTTATTGTATACTTTTTTAGAATGTTAATTTAAAAAAAAAACATGTTAATTTTAAGAACAATTATTCAAAGTTCTTGGAGTAATGCTCCATTCAAATCATTGGATAACACATCTTCACATGTTGAATAAAATAATAACAAAAAAGTTATGAGTCCCATTAAACACGTCAATAATTATAAAGTTAGAGCACCATATAGACTTGCTCCAAGAACATTAAATATTTACTTTAATTTTAGGGCCTTGATTGGCTATTAGAGTTTTTTGACTTTTTGACTAAAAATGCAAAAAAAAAAAAATTCAACATTATTCATTTGGCAAAAACACAAAAAAAAAGAGTTAAAAAGCCAAAAATCAAATCAAGAAATAAAATTTTAAAATATTTTATTCAAATTTCTACTACTTTTAAAAAATAAAAAATTGGTGAACAGTGCAATTTATAGGCCGTTTACTGTTTTATATCCAGCATAAAAAAAATTAACGAGTAAGGTCCATCATCATAAAAATTTTAACGCACAAGATCTTTTTAAAACAAAAATACCTTACAATAGATAAATTTATATGTGTCTTTTCAAAACATTTATAAAGAACACAGATAAATTTATCTGTCTTTTATTGAAAGTACGTATAAAGAACACATATAAATTTATCTATCTTTCATTGAAAGTGATATTAAAAACACATATAAAAAATACAGATAAATTTATCTGTACCTTTTCAAAATATATATAAAGAATACAGATAAATTTATCTATCTTTTATTAAAAGTACGTGTAAAGAACATAGATAAATTCATCTGTCTTATTGAAAACACGTATAAAGAATAAAAATAAATTTATCTGTTTGTATATTAAACATATAAATATCAAGCAGACAAATTTATCTGTTTGCAAGTTATTTTCGAAAGAAATTACGCAATTGGACATTGCGCATTAAAATTTCTATTTATGAACCACACGTGTTAAAATTTGTTTTTTTTTGAATTTTTAACTGGAATTTTTTTTAAAAAATAATAATATTCTTCATTCATGACTTATTTACTATAACTGCCAACTATATATAATTATTATTTTTAACTATATACAAGGGTAAAATAAACAATTTATGAATAAAAAATTTCTCAGTATAAATATTTTTCAGCATGTTGAGAAATTTTTCATACTTTGATGGAGAATGAAAAAATTCTCATGTATGATTTTTATTTTTTATTTCTCACCTGATCATTCAATAGCACAATATTTTATTTTCTTCCTAATAAACAGTATGAAAAAATTTTCATACGTTAATATAAGAGCACAAAAGATTTTTTTCTGTATAACCACTCTGTGTATTGAAAAAAAATTATTTGCAGCATTATTTTCATTATTATTTTGGAAAAGATCATAAATGATTCAAATTTTAGTTTTATAAAATTTTAAGAATGCCATAAATCTCTTAATTTCACCTTATAAAGGATGATATATAAGTTTTTCATATTTTGATGCAGAATATGTATTATTTTTTTTTACACAAAAATATAGTGGGGGTGTCTATGGGTGGGGATATCTAACTTATTGGCTTTTTCAAAATTCTCTCTTTTAAGTTTACTTGTTGAGTGCTTATTTTAAAGAGTGACTTATAAAGCTTATTACCAAAGCATAAATTTTACTTATTGACTTTTAGATAAATAAATCAATTTATAAGTTTTTTTTTTTTATCAAATAAGGCCTAATTTATTTTTTACTTTACATAATTTTATGTTATTTAGGTTAATAAGTAAAAAGACAAAAAAGTTAAAAGTCATAAGCAAACGTACAAAAGCTGAGATTGCCAAACAAAAAAAAAATCATTTTTTGGGCTTTAAGCCTAAAAACTTTAAACCCAACTATAAGCCGCTAGCCAAACAAAGCCTACTGTAACGGCTTTATCTAGCAGCAACGGTGTCATTTACATAGTTAGTGTGATTTGTATATATGAATTGAAACATTATTATTTATTGTATGTTTTGTACACTAAAAAAAATTCATACCTAGAATACAATAGGTGGAACAATTGAAATGTCACTGGATCTGGACCCAAATTCCCTCGCTGGGTATTTCTTGATGGACTACAAAGACCAAATAGTATCCGGACGGTGCAAGATTACCCGAACCCGGTGTTGTTGCCCCGACTTCATAAGTGGACTTTCCAACCGTACTCACATTTCCTCTGCCTATCACTAACAGCCTTTGGTTCATAGAAAATGAATGCGTGTTAAATGGTGGGGATACCATTGTTACACATACCAAATTCTCGGTTATCGTATTCGTTACCATAAATCGAACAATTATTTGTTGGTCGTAACCCAAATTAGTCTTAGAAATGGGTGCAATAATTTTTGGTCTCAAATTGTAGAAACTTAGATCCAAATATGATGGAGAGAAAGCCTCTAATCTTAGTTCCGTTGGAAAGAGAACTCCGGTAAAATTATAATAGGTGTGAGGATTGCTACCACCGACGAGAACTCGACCGTCACGTAATAAAATTGCCGTGGAATGATACATACGGGGGATGGTGCTTGGGTTTTGCCCCTCGAATCGAGATCCAATAGGGTTATCCGGGCGATATATTACCGGCATCAAAATTGGGTTCCTGCCAAGTTCCCAACCCGCAACCCCGGCCGACCCGCCGTTAATGATTAGAACGTTGCCGTTTGGGAGCAGTAGCATGTCACCCATGACCCGAGCCAGAGGCATGGTCTCCATAAACCACTGGGGATTCGGGTCGGTTATTTTGATCCTCCCGCACGTGTTCAAGGCTCCGACGAAGTTACCATTTGTGGCGTTGGTGTACGATCCTTTCGGTGCACCGCCGCAAACCAGGACTTCGGCTTGGGTTGCGGCTCCTTTCAAGTTCTTCAATGGCAACAGAGCCGCCGAGCCAGTGCTCGGATAGCTCCGAGGATTCCCGTCCGGCATTTCCGGGTACCTCTTCACGACGACGCCCTTCGAATAATCGAACAATATCGCTCGATTGTTCGCGAAGATGAACAGATTTCCGTCGACATTGAGGAACACAAATGGGTAGAGATTGTTCTCCACTTTAGGATCATTGGTCTCCACTAAAAACGGTAAATTGTAAGATCTTGAAGACGAGCTAGACTTCGGATAAAACTCGTAGTTGAATTGCCGGCGGCCGCCAATGATAATCTGACGGCCGTCCGGCAATAAGTGATTGGTGGCGTACCATCTTCTCTGAGTCAACACAGACCCGATTTCTTGCCAGTCACAACCGCTGCAAGGCCGGAAAACTCGGACCACGTGATCGCCGTCGTTGAACCCACCGATCTGGATAAGACGGCCGTCCGGCATTACAGCGCCGGAGGAGCACCAAACGTCGGTTAAAACCATGAGGGGGCGGATAGTTGCGGTTGCGACGTCATACTCGGCGGAGTGGGCTGTGCAATCCGTCGTCAGCGCGGTGTCGTTGGGGTCGAGGCGGCATTTTCCGGCCGGCAAAGAGAGGTTGGATTTGCCGAAGTCGGTGCGGTCGAAGATGACGACGCGGTCGTTGTTGAGGAGCTGCATGTGCATGGCGGAGATACCGATGTTGGGGTTCAGGATGTCCCACCGGCTGGCGGCGGCGGAGAGGGAGAGGGTCCGACGACATGGTCCGGCGGCGGCGAGCAATGCAAGCTGCCAGATAAGGAAGGAAAGAATCGACTTTGAGGTCATGTGTGTTTCCCTTTCGGAGTTGGTTGGCTTGTGCTCTGGAATGTATGGTGGAGCCGGGAGGACGCTGTTTGCTTTAAATTTCTAAATTATTATGTTCTATTTAACTACTGAGAGATCGTACACACAGAATTAGTCACGTAATCATTCAGTCTTCCAAAATATTATTATTTGTTCTAATTTTACGGAGTTTTGTTATTGACGGAGTTTTTTATTGTTCGGTTAAAAAAATATATTTTATCTTTATTATTTTTAAATAAATTAATAACTTTTTTAAGCACCGTGTTTTGAGTTTTGTTATTTTTAAAATTTTAAATTTTTAAATTTTTTTTTTGTTAATTTTTAAAACAAAAACACATAAACTGACAGCAGGTGATTATTATTTGAGATAAGTTTTTTAAGGTACTTTTATGTGATTTTTTTTTCTCTTTAATAATTTTTTTATGTTAATTTAAATAATGACACATTTTAGATTTTTTTTATTATAAAAAATTAAAAAAATAAAAATAATTTACCAATGAATTAAAAAAATCATATAAGATGAAAAAAGTCTTCAAATGCCACTTTAAAACATTTTTTAAAACCTTTTCTTCTTTAGTGATATTTTTTTACGTTAGTTTAAATATTAATACTTTTTAAACTTCTCTCGATACAAAAAATTAGAAAAATAAAATAAATGATCAATTTTTTAACAAAAGAACTTATATAAGACAAAAAACAAAACTTTAAAAAGGCTTTTTACAGCTTTTTTTTGTTTTTACTAAAAAAACTTCAACACTAAACAAAACAGGAATATATTTTTAGATTTATTTTATACTGATAATTCGAAAATGTGAAAAATATCTTGTTTGAATCTAATAATAAAAAAAATTATTTTGAAAATAATTTTCATGTAACAACCGAACACTAGAGAATAAAAATAATAAATTATTTTTTTACAAAAATATTTTACATCGAAACAAACAAAATCTGAATATCAAAATGAAGTGGGTAAATTACACCTCTTTTGAAATTTTTTACAAAAATAAAAATAACTCTTCCGCTTTCTAAAATATCATTGCATTGGGGACATCGAACGTGGACCATGCTTGTTTGTGTGTTTAATGTCTTCTGGATTGGATTTATTGCAGTTTCAATAAAGAAAAGGATTGTTGCCAATTCCACATGGGGATAAACTATGTAAGCAATTCTGTATCCCATAAGGTGAGGGTTTCATTCAATTAGGATCCTATGCAATGCTAATGCATTTTTCTTCTAATGCATCAATTCAATAATTTAATTTCATACAATTTTGGTATAATACATCATGCGTTGTAGATATCTATGCATGATTTATTTGTTACTCACCATCCAATGAGTTATAATTAACATTTTCTTTGAAATATTGATTCAAATTACTTTGGCTCAAATTAAATGAGAAATAGAAAAGGCCAAAATTTGCAGTCAAATTAAAGATTTGAGCCCACTTGATGAGCCCAAACACCTCTTTATGCCTCTTATGTCTCTATATTGTATATACATTCAGTCCGAGATCAATAAACAAATTCACAAGAGAGATACAGTGCAACATCAGAGATGAGATTGTAGTGCAAAGATGAAATTACACAGAAATCCAAAGACGTCACAGTTCAATCATATTTTCTAACAGTTGATGGCCAAAAAAGGAGATAATTTTCAACAGAGTTAAAATGGTTAGCGATTTAGAAAGTCGAATGGAGCTTTTTTCAGCCATTCTCTCCACAAATGAGACAAAAATGAAGGAAACATTAGAGTTGCTCTAAGACCGCATTCTTTCCACAAATGGGCCAAAAATGGAGTAGACTTTGAAGTTGCTCTAAAGACCACATTCTCTCTTGCAACAGTTCTTCGTTTTTGGTTGGTTTTTCAAATATATTGGTTTTAGGTGTGTTGCATGTTCATTTTTTTAGCTATTGATGCAGATCAATTCCAACAATCCAGTTTTGGCATGAAAAAAGTGGATTGTGAGCATGACAACTCATGGCCAAGACTTTGGTAGTTTAATGATATTGCCCCAACTTCCAGTAGTAGAGCTTGCGGCTCTGACACCCGCATTCTCTCTTGTAACAGTCTACTTTTTTGGTTGGATTTTTATGTTGGTTTTAGGTTTGTTCTTTTTTTTTTGCCATTGATGCATGTGAATTCTAGCAGTCCAGTTTGGACATTTAAAATTGGGTTGTGAAGATGAGAAAGGTCATGGCCAAATTGGGTTGTGAATAGGAGAAAGGTCATGGCCAAGTTGGCAAATGGCATTACCCTAATTTCTCATACTGACTGTTATAATTTTGAACTCACTTGTGGGCGGTTGAAAGAGTCGGAAAGAACTACTTTATTTAGGTAGTTCAAGTTCATACCCTTTCGCTTGGATATGAAATTGTGTTAGGTACGAACTCCATAAAAAAGAATGGTTTGTCCAGTCTTTGATGTGTGCTCTCTTTGATGTGTGCTCCCTGATGGCTCTGGTTGTTATCGAAATAATTTATCACCAGACTGCTAGACTGCTGGATTGTATGACACATTTGTGTCATACAATCCAGCTACGATATGCCAAAACACAACCCACCCATAAGACCCATTTGTATGGGGCATTTTGAAGTCCAAACCTGTGCATTTATGATAATTGGTTTAGTTAAATCCAAAGTTGTTTTATTTAACCAAAAACATAGAATCATTTTACTTTTTCTTAGGCATATTAAATTCTCCTCCCCACCCCTATAGGGGAGGCCAAATTAACAAATGACACATTTTTTAATTTTTATAGAAATACTCTATTGAAATTAACAAATGACACATTTTTACATGGTACATAAAACAATAACAAAAAAATAATACTCCACTAAATACACCAAGGCCTCTTTTGTTTGTTGTGGAGGGCTAAAAATGAATTGAATAAGAGGGATGAAGAGATACGACGACTCACCAAATTTATTTCTCCCCTTAGGAATTAATAATTCCGCATTTGTAATTAATAATTCCGCATTTGTATAGCAAAATCTAAAGAACCAACTAAGCCTATAAATCAAGTAAAACCATCCACACACCGAGTAATTCTTCAGCATTTGACAGTCCAAAAGTACCATGTTTAAATAAGTAAAAAACAAAAATGACACTTTGTATCGTGGTCATTGCATATATTTTTTTTAATTTGTTAATAGTACGCGGACAATACCATATGACACTTTTAGAGTACCTAACTTAATCTTCATCCACACATAGATGGGAACAAAAAATCAAATATTCCTTAAAGAACAACACCAAGGGTTATTTTTACAGAAACAAACTAAGGTGCTCAAACTATAAAGCCAAGTACTAACTAAAATGTGATTAAGAGAAGACAGAAGTGAGTATAAAAATTTGCCAGTAGAATCAGAAGAAAGGGACATGTATATGGGTCCTTTCAGTGACAAAAAAATAAAGGTTAATTCTAAGCTCGTTCACCGCGAATTCGCCTGGCCAGTTGAATGTCCTTGGGCATGATGGTAACCCTCTTGGCGTGGATGGCGCAGAGGTTGGTATCCTCAAACAGTCCCACCAGGTAGGCTTCGGCGGCCTCCTGAAGCGCAAGAACCGCGTGACTCTGGAACCTCAAGTCAGTCTGCTCCAAGCAAAAAACAAAAACTATAAATTTAAATTATTACTCCTTTGAATTGGGCGATGCGAAAAGAAAAGGAAAACAAATGACTTGGAAAGAAACAAAAAAGCACTTAGCTACTCTTGGGGTATGTTTAAAATTTCGATAAAAGTGTATTGAATCATATAAAATAAATAAATTTTAACGAGCAAAATCTATCAATAAAAAATTTAATGCATATGGTCAAATTGCGTTATTTCTCCCAAAAATACCCTACAAACAAATAAATGTCTATTTTGTATATAACAAACAAATAAATTTATCTGCTTACTATACAAACAAATAAATTTATCTGTTTGCATATCAACACAAATAATACAAACAAATAAATTTATCTATATTCTCTATATGTGTTTTCAATAAAATAAATAAATTTGTGTTTTTTACACGTGCTTTCAATAAAAGACAGATAAATTTATCTGTGTTCATTATACATATTTTGAAAAAATACAGATAAATTTATTTATTTTATAATATTTTTTTTTCAAAAGAATCTCAAACTTTAAAACTTTTATGAGGATAGACTTTACTCATTAAAAAATCTTATGTTGGATGTAAAACAGTAAACAGCTTATAAATTGAACTGTTTACCAATTTTTTGTATAAAATATAATATGGGCTACATGTATAATGATATTTGTGCCAACATAGCTCACGAATGCAACAAATGGCATGACAAGAATGTATAATATGGTTACATTAATCTTATATTAAACACTAATAATTACCCATGCTTAAAAACACTTTAGCCTAGTTGGCAACCAACTTTAAACTAAACATTTTGCTTAAAAAGTTCAAAAGGCCAAGATATCTTGTTTGGTAAACCAAAAGCTTTTAGCCTTTTGT
>JAOTRH010094282.1:0-16333 GCA_034768845.1 Heliamphora exappendiculata
TCTTCCGATGTATGTAAGTTGAAGCGATCTCTCTATGGGCTGAAACAGGCTCCCCGTGCATGGTTTGACAAGTTTCGTACTACCTTACTTCAGTTTTCCTTTCAGCAAAGTCAATATGACTCTTCTTTGTTCATTTGTAAGACCTTTGTTGGTATTGTTCTTCTTCTAGTTTATGTTGATGATATTGTTATCACCGGAACCGATTCTGCTTTGATTGGTCGTCTTTAGCAGCATCTTCATGCCTCTTTTCATATGAAGGATCTTGGTTCTCTAACGTACTTTTTGGGATTGGAAGTTCACACTGGTCCTTCGGGCACTTGCCTAAATCAACATAAGTATACACAGGATTTAATTACTTTGACTAGTCTTCAGGATACTTGTTACGCGGATACTCCTCTGGAAGTTAACACAAAGTATCGTCGTGATGAGGGTGATCTCCTTCCCGATCCTATTATGTATCGTCAACTGGTGGGTAGCTTGAGCTATTTGACTATTACTCGGCCTGATATCTTCTTTGCTGTCCAGCAGGTTAGCCAGTTTATGCAGACTCCCCGCCATTTACATTTAGCCGCCGTTCGTCGTTTCATTTTCTATCTTCGGGGGTCCTCTCATCGTGGAATATTCTTTCCTGCAAGCTCTCCTCTTTGTCTCGTTGCTTATAGTAATGCTGATTGGGCCGGTTGTCCTGATACTCACCGGTCTGTCACAGGTTAGTGCCTCTTTCTTAGCGACTCTTTGATTTCTTGGAAGAGTAAAAAGCAGGCTCGGGTTTCGAAATCTTCTCCTGAATCTGAATATCGTGCGATGTTTGCTGCTTGCTCTGAAATTAGTTGGCTTCGTGGGCTTCTTGCTGAGCTGGGTTTCTCTCAGCCTGATCCCACTTCTCTCTATGCTGACAACACTGGTGCTATTCAGATTGTTGCTAATCCCGTTTTTCAGGAGCGCACGAAACATATTGAGGTCGATTGTCACTCTATTCGGGAGGCCCTGGACACTCGTGTCATTTCGCTTCCTCACATTTCCACTGATCTCCAGATTGCTGACTTATTTACGAAACCAATGACTCGCCAGCGCTATCAGTTTCTCGTAGGCAAATTGATGCTTCTTGATCACCCCGCATCAATTTGAGGGGGTATGTTAGTCAGATCAGATTAGCTGTATAATTTAGTTTCCGTTTTAGTTTAGATATGATTGCTGTAAATCTGTAAATTGCTGAAAATCATCCATGTAATGAGCCCCACGATTGTTATATAATGAGAGGAAATCCTCACTTTGAGGTATTGAATAAAATTGACAAAAGATATATAGTGACTCTCAGTTAGTGGTCGGGCAGATTCAGGGTGAGTTTGAAGCCAAAGAAGACAAAATGGCTGCCTCCCAAAAAGCAGCTCAAACGATTAGCCAAGACTTTGAGTATTTCTCCATCACACAGATGCCAAGAGAAAGTAATCACCGGGCAGATACCTTGGCCAAAGCCGCCTCAGCCCCGGAGAATGAACTAGACCATGGTGCTCCTCTACAATATCTTGCCGAGTCAGGCTTAAAATGGATGGAGTATCAGATACTGGAAGTAGAAATTCGAGCGCCCGCATCCTGGAAGGACCTAATTGTGGCATACCTCAAAGACGGAGTATACCCAACCGACCAAGACAAGGTAAGAAAATTGCGCCTTACTGCCGGCCGATACACTCTTTTGGAAGGACAGCTTTATTAGAGGGGCCTATCACTCCCATACACCTCAGATGCCTTACGGAGGACGAAAGAGATTATGTCCGAAGGGAGATTCATGAAGCCGTGTGCGGAAATGATAGTGGGGGGCGAGCGCTGGCGCACAAAGCACTAAGAGTAGGATATTATTGGCCAACCATGACACGGGATGCTTTGGTTTTGGTGAAGAGATGTGACAAATGCCAAAGGTTCGCGAACGTGCCGAGATAGCCCCCTACCGAAATGACCGTAGTAACCTCCCCTTGGCCATTTGCCCAGTGGGGTATAGACCTCGTTGGACTATTCCCGCTCGGGAAAGGCTAGACCAAATTCGCCATAGTAGCTATTGATTACTCTATCAAATGGGTGGAAGCTGAGCCATTAGCTAAGATAACCGAAGCAAACACGGTAAACTGTGTGTGGAAGTCCACTGTATGCAGATTTGGAGTTGCAAACGCCATCATAAGCGACAACGGGAAGCAGTTCGACAACAAAAAATATAGGTAGTTTTGCACATCTGAGTGCACAACACCACACCTGCTCACCCCCAAGCCAACGGCCAGGTAGAAATGACCAACCAGACTCTCGTAAAAATGATCAAAACTAGGCTAGAGCAGGCAAAAGGCTTATGGGCTGAAGAGTTACCAAGTATCCTGTGGGCTTATCGAATAACCACTTGAATGGCCACAGGAGAGACACTGTTAATGATGGCCTTCGAAAGTGAGGCGGTCATACCAGTCGAAATGGACCTACCCAGTGCACGAGTGACCCAATTTGAAGAGAGGAACAACGAAGAGGGCCTGCGTACTAGCCTAAACACCGTGGATGAGGTACGTGAACAAGAAGCAATTAGAATGACCGCATACCAGCAAAAGATGAAAAGACACTACGATAAGAGGATCAAAGGATGAGAGTTCAACGTTGAAGATCTTGTTTTGAGAAAGGTGACCTTGACAACTAAAGATCCTTAGTAGGAAAAGTTAGGGTCGAGCTGGGAGGGACCTTATCAAGTAGATCGCTATGTTCGAACAGGAGTATATCGTTTCAAAGATCTGGCAGGCAAAACCTTGCCACACCCGTGGAACACAGAGCATTTGAGAAAATATTACCAATAATGTAACCATTTTTCATCATTAATAAATACTAAGTTTTTGGCAGCACGTCACATACCAACCCACAAAAACTACAAGCGACAAAGAAAGGCCGGGCTACCAAGAGCCCGACCAAGGCCTTGGCAGATTTTTGAGCTGCCGGACGGCTCGAACGGCCTCAAGATGGTCCGGACTGCCAAGAGCCAGATCAAGGCCTTTGCATATTTCCAAGCTGCTGGAAGGCTTGGTCGGCCTCAAGATGGTCCGGGCTGCCAAGAGCCCGACCAAGGCCTTCGCATATTTTCGAGCTATTAGACGGCTCGGTCAGCCTTAAGGTGGTCCGGGCTGCCAAGAACCCGGCCAAGGCCTTCGCATATTTTCGAGCTGTTGGACGGCTCGGTCGCCCTCAAGATGGTTTGGGCTGCCAAGAGCCGACCCAAAGCCTTCGCATATTTTCGAGGTACTGGATGGCTCGGTCGGCCTTAAGGTGGTCTGGGTTGCCAAGAGCCCGACCAAGGCCTACGCACATCTCCGAGCTGCTGGACGGCTCTGTCGGCCTCAAGATGGTCCGGGATGCTAAGAGCTCGATCAAGGCCTTCGCATATTTTTGAGCTGTTGGACGTCTTAGTCGGCCTCAAGATGGTTCGGACTGTCAAGAGTCTGACCAAGGCCTTCGCATATTTTCAAGCTGCTGAACGGCTCGGTTGGCCTCAAGGTGGTCCGGGCTTCCAAGAGCCTGACCAAGGCCTTTGCAGATTTCCGAGCTGTTGGACGACTCGGTCGCCCTCAAGATGGTCTGAGCTGCCAAGAGCCCGACCAAGGCCTTAGCATATTTTCGAGTTGCTGGACAGCTCGGTCAGCCTCAAGGTGGTCCGGGCTGCCTAGAGCCCGACCAATGCCTTGGCAGATTTTTGAGCTACCGGACGGCTCGGTCGGCCTCGAGATGGTCCAGGTTGCCAAGAGCCCGACCAAGTCCTTGGCAGATTTTGAGCTGCCGGACGGCTCGGTCGGCCTCAAGATGGTCCGAGCTGCCAAGAGCCCGACCAAGGCCTTAGGAGATTTTCAAACTGCTGAATGGCTCGGTTGGTTTTAAGATAGCCAACCGAAGCCTAGGCAGGGTCCCAAGCCACTGGACAGCTCGGCCCCAATTGAGGCATGCTTAAATCTCCAAATTGAATGACTAACCCATCAGGGTCTCAGCTTGACCTCTTCAATTATTCGGTCGGCCAAACAGGGGACAAGCAAGGCAAAATTCATGCAAAAATAATTAGAAGAGACAAGCCGAGCAGAATAAAAGCAAGCAGAATAACAGCAGGAAAAGGATATGCAGAACAAATCAAAAACTAACATCAAATCAAGCACGGCCTAAACACGGCCCCAAAATTCAAGTATGTTCCCTATTTGGCCAAAACACGGCCCCACTAACCAAAAGTTAAAAGTAAATGTATGTTTTTTTGCCAAAACATGGCCCAAAGTAAAGATGTTTAAATAGATAAAAGAAGAAGAATCAAGGCGGGTGACTTGCTGCGTCGTCGTCCTCAGGATGAAAAAGGGAGAAGTCCAAATCTTTGAAGGTGGAAGCTGCTCGGGCCTTCATTCTGTCAAAGCCACTCAAATAGTATTCGGTCAGTTCGGCATTGTATTCCTTGGACGCCTTTAACTTTTCAATAGCGGCTCCCTTGGCTGTGCTAAGCTCTTTAGTCAGTTCCAGTACTTGTGCTCGGCTGGCCTCTTCACCCATCCTGGCGGCAATGACCTCAGCTTCCAAAGAAGAAACTCTCTGCTTGGCCTTAGCCAGTTCACCCTCTGCCTGCTCCGCCTTGTGATTCACATTGGTCAGCTCTGCTTTAGCCTTCTCCAGCTCTGCTCCCTTCTCAGCCAGCTCGGTCTTCAGGCGCTCCATCTCCCCCAATAACCTTATCCGTTCCTCTTTCAGCGAAGTGGCGAGGGCTATGCGTCACGAAGATTCTTCTCATGCTAGTGGCAGTGATTAGAAAGATGGATTGACCGCATGCAAACCTGTAAAAAAAAACGTATATATATATATAAGCATAAGAAGAGACTAATGTGCAAAAGACAAGGAAAAGAAAGGTGGAAAAATGCGTAGAACTCACTCGGCTAAGGTCAAGGAGTTCTTGAGCTATCCTGCTGGTGGCAACAGTGTTCAGCATCTTCAAGTCCTCGCCAATGAACCCTTGCATCTTCGAACGAGCAACATCGAAGTCGTTCATAATGTCACCTAAAACCTGGCTAGAGGATGAATGGGGCGGAGTCTGAGTTGAGAAAGTAGGGAGAGCCGACACATGCACAGTGTCAATAGGAGGAGATGGGACGCTCACTATCTCTGGATCGACGATTGGGAGGTCAGGTGAAGAGGGGGCTCCAGATCCACCACTTCTTTCTCCGCCACTACTTTCTCTGAGACCACCGGCGAGTCACGAAGGGTCAGAGTGGGCAAAATCTTTCCCCTCAACAAAAACCAAGGTTTCTTGTGAGTAGCCGGTTCGGCATCCTCAATAGCTCCAGCACGGACCTTAGCCATCAAGGCTTTATCAACTTTCTTCGACATCTCTGGCAAGATCAAAAGCATAAGAAAGCAGTAAAATGGAAAAATACCTACAAATGGAAATAAAAGGACAATAGGCCTCACGGGGGACATGAGGGTCCAGCAAGTATGTGAGACCCTGACCCGCGTTAATTTTCGCGATGTTTTAAGATGTGTTGGTTATGGTTTTAACTGTTGTAGAACAACATGTTTTGTATAGGCGTTATACGTGTTATGCATGCGCGGGTTTGGTTTTGGCTTTCGGTTTGGGTTTGCTCTAGTGTTGACCGCTCGAGCGGTGGGAGCGCGCTCGAGCGGGGTGGTGCCAGAGTGTTGGGCTGGTGGGTGGCCGCTCGAGCGGTGGTTGTTGGCTCAAGCGGGGTGTTGCAGAGGGTTATGTCGGTTGGGGTCCGCTCGAGCGGTGGGAGCGGTGGGGACCGCGCTCGAGTGGTGGTGCCTGGGCGCGAAAATCTATAAGGATTGCAAAATATCTTTTTGAGCCAAACAAATATCTTTTCAAGCCTATCTCCTTTCTCTCTCATTTTCTCTGCCTTCTCTCTAGCTTTCGGGGTCCCGGGGCTTGGCTTTTGGCGATCGACTTGCAAATTCGTGATCTACGCGACGAGGGCTTCGTGTTCATCCGGACGGATTCTCGTTTGGACGAAGTGTGTTTTTTGAGGCGTCGAGCTTTTAGCTCTCTGAGGTAGGATCCTAGACTCTCATGTCTTATAAGAGTGCTACGGTTAATCGTGGGTGTTTTTACCGGTTTAATCTGTATGAAAACTCGTTTTATGTTTCAAATCGGGTTTTGGCTTGAGAAAGGGGTTTGTGTTGATTACGGTGGATGAAATCGGGTATCGGGTGTTTCTTTGAGGTCTTGGTGTTAGGCCTTGGTGTGCGTATATCCGAGGGTATCAGATGGAAGCTAGAGGCTTCGGGTTGTGGTTCGGTGATTGGGTTTTGGTTTCCGATTGATGTTCTTTGGTATTCAATTGATTAATTTATGGGAATTAGTTGATTCAAATACCTTAGGATTCCTTTTGGGGTTCGGTTGGCTGTGGTGGTTTCGGGGGTCGTGTCGTGGCCTTGGGCGTGTGTTTGAGTGTTGTCCTTGGGGATGACATGTTTGATGAGATTTGGGTGTGAGATGTGGGTTGTTGGGTGCATCGTGGTTGGGTATGGGGTATGTTTGAGCCCTTGACTCTTTTGAGGAGAAAGGTGGTGTTTATAACCTCGTAGTTTGAGGGGTTTGATGTTGGCCTTCGGGTCAGGCTTGGTTGTTCCTGTGAGTGGATGTCAGGTTTTGTGACGGGTGATGCCACAGTTTGAGGTTTTATGGTTATGTGTGTTATTAGCTGGTTTAATGCATTTATAATTGTGGTTATTATCCATGGATTATGTAAGTGAATTACATCGCTTGATATCGTTACGTGTAACGCGATTTATACTTTAAAACTTATAGTTTTATAGGCATGGGTATGTGGAATATGAGGAATAGATGCATGTAATGCATGTTGCATGGGTTGCAAGTGTTGCGTGGGTCGCATGTGTAGTATGTGATGGGGTTTGTGGCACGTAGTGCTGGAACATGGTTTTATGCATTAAATCCTAATTTAGGTTTGCATATATGTATGGAATGGAATAGGTGTAAAATTCTAGTTGATGATGCACGATTGCGTGTGTGGATGTGTGTGCGCTTTGTCGGCTGAAATGACGTCCTAACGAGGCACGTGTGTGTGTGCGTTGCACGGGTTGCGTGTATTGCATTGGATTGGGTAGCGACCCGTCGGTGAAAGTCCGAGAAGACACTGTGATTGGGTAGCGACCCGTCGGTGAAAGTCTGAGGTAGCGACCCGTCGGTGAAAGTCCGAGAAGACGCTGTGATTGGGTGGCGGCCCGTCGGTGAAAGCCCGAGAAGACGCCTGGATTGGGCAGTGGTCCGTCGGTGAAAGTCCGAGAAGATTTATGGATTGCATGTACTGCATATTGGGACGGATAGACCAATTTTCTTTAAACTGTATTATCAATCTACGGGAGTCAAAATACTGTATTAACGGCCTACGGGAGTCGTACTAGAATCGTTTTCATGGCTCTGATGAGTTGAAAAATGGTTTTTATCCTCGCTTTCCTATTGCATGTGAGAGTTGTTTTCTAGCTCTGGTGGGCAATGATCTAAAACTGTTTTCAAACTATTTTAATGGCTTGAAAGAGAGTCAAAACTGCACTACGTTTTCCTAGCATGTTTAGCTTATATTGCATGTGTTGTTAGTATCTGCTGAGTTTTGGCTCACGGTATAGGATTTTGATTTTTCTTCAGGTACCGGTCACGGAGGTTAATCAGGAGGTGCTGAAGGAGGTGGAAGAGTGTAGTCTTCCTTTTTGCTAGTTTTGTTACATGTATGTTGTAACTTGTTTTCCGGCGTTGGAGCCGTGTAATGTTGCCGTTTGGCGTTTATATACAATGCATGTATGCCCTTTTTGAGAATGCTTTCTTGGGTTGCGTTTATTTGGGTGTTGTGGTTGATTTTATGTGGGTGTTTCACGTGGCCCGGAGTTTGGGTCATGACAAAGTAGGCGCTGAGTTTCTCGGTGGTAATTAGCTAGCTGTACGAGAGATCCTCAAACTGCTTGGCAGCATCCACTCGGGCCTTTGCCTCAGCATCAAGATTAGGCTCGGCAGTAATGCTACCCGAATGAGGATCCCCCCATACCCTCTGAATTCTAGGGGCTTGAGGACCCAGTTCTTCCCAGTCTTGGATCTCGCATCCTTCCCCGGAAATGAAAAAGAATCGACCCTTCCAATGCTTATTTGAAGATGGACATCCCTGGATCAGCACATTATCTTTAGACCTAGACTGAAAATATTACCACCCTGGTTGTTTTTCCTTTGGTCGGTAACAATGAAGAAACTCTTCGACTGACAGATGACTTTCCCCCCCACTAATTTCTTCCCATAACACTATGCACCCATAGAGGATGCACTAGGAATTCGGTAAAAGCTGACTAGGGGACAAACTGAGAACGGCTAAAAGTTCTCGAACGACTTGGGGAAATGGGAGCCGGAGACCTGCCGAGAAGGCGTGCTCATACAAACACACCTCTCCCGCGGCAAAAGAAGAGGCCCTTTCACCCGAGGTGGGCTTCCTAAAGCGTACGGTCGGAGGGATGAGGTACTTCTCGCGTAGGCGTTCTAAGTTGGAAATCTTGATAGTAGATGGGACTGACTCGGTAGCAAGAGCCTTAGAGGAACTTGCTAAATGAAGGGTGGCAAGATGGGAGCTCTCACCCCTACCCTCTAATGAGGAAGAGACAGAGTGAGTTTTCTCAGAATCAGAGGCCCCACTCGGTACCCATTCTAATGATGGGAAGAAGATATTTGGCAAAGTTAAAGGTCTTGACGAACAGCTCCTCGAAATGAGGAACATTCGTGGCTAAAAAAGACGTCGAGGGAATGTGCTTGTAAAAACGCAAAATGTACGAAGTGCAGTGCAAGAAATACATGGGAGAAGGGGGGTTGAGAACGCAGGAACGGAAGGAGCCAGAATTACGGAAGTAATCAAATAGAGGATAAGGAGGGACTTACCGAATAGGCCAGGAATACTCAAGCAGTCTCTGGATTCTCAAGGGAGGAGGATGAAAGCAAGTGTCTAAAATGAAAAAAAGTTTGAAAGCAAGACAGTTATATAGTGCACAAACAGACGCTCACGATGCAAGCGCGCCGAGAGATTCAACGACCTTAGATACAATCATGGAGGACCGTTGAATGTGCGAGATAACACCGCTAGGATGATGACGGGTGTCGGATCATTCACCCCCTCTTTTCCCAACGCGAAAGCCTAACGGATGGACATTAAATGAGCAGATGCCTCAAATTTGGTGGCGCCGCCGAAATAAATACGGACTACCGCCAAACTCACGGCGGTCAACCTGGAGTTGCATTCCCTAGGGCGCTTAAACAGTGGCACCTCGGGAATGAGGGGACATCTGATGGGGTCGGCCATGTTCGACCGACTAATAACCAAGCTCGAGTGTATATGCCCAACCGAATAGCGCGGACCTTGGCCGGTGTTAAGTATATTTAGTATTAATATATTAAGTATTAATAATATCCTGTAGAGATGCCCATAGTATCTACTGTATGCTTTCATTACTTAATAAATACGTGTGTACATCTCACAATGAGAATACACACTTTTTCATCTTCTTTCTTTCTTTTCTAACATGGTATCAGAGTCATAAAACCTTATCTTATCACAAATCCTAGCCTCCACTAGAACCAGCCGCCACCTAACCCTAATCACCAGACGCTCGCCGTCCTCCGACGGCCCTCTAGCCGTCGTCGCCGACCCTTGTTGGCTTTCCCAGAGCTCATGCCGACTATCGTCAGCTATCCCAGTAACATGCGCCGACCCTCGTCGGCCTTCCAGGCACATCGATCCTCCTTCGTCAACCCCTCCATGGGTGACGACGACCTTCGTCGGATCCTCCTAGGGTGGTTTCGCCTGCCGTCAGCCCCGTCAGTCCCTCAGGGAGGGAACATCGTCTGCCGTCAGCCCATCTAGGGCCTCCAGCAACCCCTGTCAACCCCTTCTCGACCTGTGCCGACCATTGTCAGGCCTTTCTCTGCCTCTGACGACTACTGTTAGCCTCTCCAGGGCTTGAGATAGACCCTGTAGGCCCTTCCTTAGTCACTTGGCTGGACTTTTCTCTCTTTCCCTCACTGCATCAATCCGCTAGTGTAGCTCCATGGTGTCTGTGAGTTTGATGATGCTGTGAGGGTCCGGTGTGGTTCTTTATTATACCTCCGTGTGGATTGAGACTTGTGTTTTCTTTTATAGTATTTTTTGGTCCCCTTGTTGGTGAACAAGGATGTTAGAAGATTTCGTGACCCGCGAATCACGGGTTGAAGCTGGTTGGCAGCGTACCACAGAAGTGTTTTCGTCATCCACACAGTTAGTTGATCGGCGACTTGATGGTGCCAATGGTTATGCGTTTTGGAAGAAAAGTGTTCTTAAGTCTTTGCAAGGCATGGAGTTGGATTCCCACCTATTTGATGATGGTTCATCACGAACATTAGCAACTTTTCGGACTTGGACCCGGCATGATGCCCGAATATTTAGTCAATTGCTCAACTCGTTGGATCCTTATGTTCAGGCTTTGGTGGCAAACACTGATACTGTGTGAGAGATTTGGTCCTCATTAGAATCCATCTATTTAGCCACTAATGATCTCTCCCGCCTATATGATGTCATGAAAGGTTTCTTCCACTCCCAGCAGTCTGGAAAGCCTATTCAGGATCATTTTATGCAATTCAAAATTTTGGCTGATGAGTTTGATTGCATTCTCCCATTCACAAATCAGTTGTCTCAGTTTCAACAGCAGAAACAGCAACTTTTGGTGGTGTGCTTCTTAGCCAGTTTGGATTCTAAGTTTGATTCTGCTCGATCTCAGATTCTTGCTGGGGCAGACATTTCCATTCTCTTCGAGACATTCCGACGTGTGAGTCGGGCGTCCCGTCGAGATGAGTCTCATGGTGCTGGTACATCTCCTGTTGAGACCTCTGATCAGTCTGCTTTAGTGGGTTTTCATGGTAGCCCCAGCGGTCGGGGCCGGGGTCGTGGCAGTGGTAGCAAGTCTGGTCGTGGAGGAGGTTGTGATGGTGGTCGTGAGACCTGTACATGCCACTATTGCAGGATTCGGGGACATATTCACAGTGAGGACATATTCACAGTGAATGTTACAAGCTTCATGGGAAGCCCCCACTGGTGGCTAATGCCACATTTGATTTCAGTCAGCAGGACCATATTCAGCCCAGTCTACAGGGGGCACCCACCTCGATCAGACGTGTTGTTGAGATGACTGCTGCCGAATATGATCAATATATGTATGGTCAGATTGGACATAGTACGAGCTCTTCTGAGGTACCAGCGGCTACCTTTGTAGGTAATCCTACTGCATGTGTGGCTACCCCTCACACTTGGGTTATTGATTTTGGCGCTTCTGCTCACATGGTTGGATCATCAGGTATTCTATCAGATTACAAGCTGACTTCTAGTCATGCTGGCATTTTGGTGGCTAATGGATCCTCCTTAGCTGTTGAGAACTGTGGTGTTGCGACACCAACTCCTTCTCTCTCTTTATACAATGTCTTGCATACTCTTGCTAATCCCTTTAATCTATTATCCATTAGTCAGATTACTGCTGATTTGAGCTGCTCTGTGCCATTTTTCCCTGGCTCATGTATTTTTTAGGATCTTACGACAAAGAAAATTATTAGTAAAGGACGAGTCTCTGGGGGGTTGTACCGGCTTGATGCTGCTCCTGTTCAGGCGTATTCTGCCTTGTTGTCTTTTGCCCTTGATATTCATTGTCATCTTGGGCACCCTGGCTTGTTGAGTCTTAAAATTATGTACCCTAGTTTAAAGTCTGTGTCTGCCATTGAGTGCGAGTCATGTCGTTTTGCCAAGCACCTGCGCGTGCTTTTTCAATCTCGTGTCAATAAACAAGCTTCCGCTCCATTTCCATTAGTCCATTCTAATGTTTAGGGACCTAGTCCGGTCACTTCATTATTTGGTTTTCGCTATTTTGTAAGCTTTGTAGATGATTATTCTCGTGCCACATTTATATATTTAATGAAAAATATATCTGAGATTTTATCTGTGTTTACTCAATTTTGTATGACCGTGCAAACCCAATTTGGTACCTGTGTTAGGGTCTTGTGTAGTGATAATGGGGGGGAGTATCCATCTACTGCCACGGGGGAGTTTTTTGTGAGTCATGGTATTTCCCATCAGACATCCTGTCGTGATACTCCCGAACAGAATGGGGTAGCTAAGCGAAAAAATAGACATATTTTGGAAACATCCCGTGCTCTTCTATATCATATGCATGTCCCTCATCATTTTTGGAGTGAGACTATTCTTACAGCCTGTTATCTTATTAATCGCATGCCATCTACTGTCTTGGGTGGTGTTTCTTCGATGTCTGTATTAACTCCTCTGTTGCCTGGGCACTCCCTGCCTCTTAAAATCTTTAGTTGCGTGACACCAGGCCACAGGTTACTAAACTTGATGCTCGTGCCCTCAAGTGTGTGTTTCTTGGCTACCTTCAACACCAGAAGGGGTATCGGTGTTACTGTCCTGCACTTCGTTGGTTTGTTGTATCTCGGGATGCTACCTTTCTGGAGTCGACCCCTTTTTATACTCCTCCCCCTGTTCCACCTCTGGGTCGTGAGTCACCTCCCTCCCATTTGTCTGCCGATTTCTTAGTCTCTCGGATTACAACTGATACTCCTGCCACACCTTCTGAGCCGCTCCTGGCGTCACCTCTTGCAGCTTCGCCCTCCCGTGATCCGCCTTCTGCTGAGCCAGTTCTCTCGTCGGTTGATCTGTCGGTAAGTGAGCCATCTATTATTGCCCATCGCCCTTTTCGTCTTTGTCGGGATCACTCCCGGTATATTGATTCCTATAAGGGCTTGTCAGCTTCTCTGTGTGCTTTTATTTCTACAGTTGATACTACTGCTATTCCTGGTAGCGTTTCAGAGGCTCTCTCCCATCCTGGTTGGCGTTCAGCTATGTTAGAGGAAATGTCTGCCCTGGATCATAATGACACTTGGGATCTTGTTTCTCTTCCTGCTAGGAAGCAGGCGGTTGGCTGCAAATGGGTTTACACTTCAAAGTGAATCTTGATGGTTCTTTGGCTCGCCTGAAAGCACGCCTTGTTGCAAAAGGTTATGCCCAAACTTATGGTGTTGACTACTTTGAGACGTTCTCTCCTGTTTCCAAGATGACTTCCATTCGCCTTTTTCTTTCTCTCGCTGCCACTCGGAATTGGCCGCTTTATCAGTTGGATGTCAAGAATGCCTTTCTCCATGACAATCTTCAGGAGGAAGTCTATATGGAGCAACCTCCCGGTTTTGTTGCTCAGGGGGGGTCTGATCTGGTGTGTCGCCTTTGTCGTTCTCTATATGGTTTAAAACAATCTCCTCGGGCCTGGTTTGGGCGGTTTAGCATAGTGGTGTAACAGTTTGGTCTGCGGCAGTCAAATAAAGATCATACCATGTTCTTTTGTCGGACTGTTTCAGGCTGTATTCTTGTTGTATATGTTGATAATATTGTTATCACTGGCGACGATCGTGTTGGGATTAGTAGCCTAAAGTCCTTTCTGTCGACACAATTTCAGATTAAAGATCTTGGGCACTTGCGGTATTTTTTGGGGGTCGAGGTAGCCCGAAGTAAGCAAGGGATTTTTATTTTTCAGAGGAAATATGTGATTGATGTTTTGCGCGATGTCGGCCTGCTGAATGCCAAAAGTGTGGAGTCCCCAATGGATCCGAGTGTGAAGCTTCTTCCCGGTGATGGTGCTGTGTTTTCTCACCCTGACAGGTATCGCCGAATGGTGGGAAAACTTAATTATTTGACTACTATGACCAGACCAGATATTGTCTATCCCGTCAGCATTGTGAGTCAGTTTATGTTTGATCCCTGTGTTCCTCATTGGAATGCAGTGGTTTGTATTCTCCGGTACCTTCATTTTAACCTGGGGAATGGTCTACAATTCTGTGATCGGGGTCATTTTCGTACCGAGGGCTATTCTGATGCAGACTGGGCAGGATGCCCGATTAATAGGCGATCCACATGAGGATTCTCTGTCTTTGTTAGTGGGAACCTGGAATTGTGGAAAAGCAAGATGCAAGATGTGGTGTCGAGGTCCAGTGCTGAGGCGGAATACAGGTCTATGGCATTGGCAACATCCGAAATCATGTGGGTTCGACAGCTTCTCACGGAATTAGACGAACCGCCTATGGGTCCTACCAAGTTGTGGTGTGACAATAAGTCTGCTGTCTATATCGCTATTAATCCAGTGTTTCATGAGCAGACTAAGCACATCGAGATTGACTGTCATTTCATCCACCAAGAGTATAAGAATGATACTATTGATTTTGGCTTTGTTCGATCTGGAGAACAGTTGGCTGACGTGTTCACTAAGGCGCTGTCTGAGCCCCGAGTTCACTATATTTGTAACAAGTTGGGCATGATTGATATCTATACTCCAACTTGGAGGGTGTTAAGTATATTTAGTATTAATATATTAAGTATTAATAATATCCGGTATGGATGCCCATAGTTTCTACTGTATGCTCTCATTACTTAATGAATACGTGTGTACGTCTTACAATAAGAAGACACGCTTTCTCATATTCTTTCTTTCTTTTCTAACTGCCGAAACAAGTTGACCGGGCCGAACGACCAAGAAGATGGGCGCCGAGCCCGTCCATAAATGCCTCCAATGATTTAGGATGTGCGCCCACCTTATCAGGAGGGGTCTGATTTTCCGGAATGATAACGATCTGCCCGGCGTAAATTATGGGATCCGACTCAATCTCATGAAGGATTCTCTTCTATATATTAATCGTAGCTCCCTCTTACTAAGGTATGTTCTTTCTTCTATGAATGCTTACTTTCGGATTAGCACCCTAAGAAAAACAAGGAACTGACTTAAGCATCGGAGGCTACTCGGCCAGTACCCCACCGGTACTAGTCCTGAGTTTGTCTTTTCCGGGAGGCGGAAGAGCACACGACAACTGGCCGAAGTTTGGCACCCCTGCTTCCACTATCAAGGTATCATCATTCTCATTTCCATTTTTACCACGTACACTATTTTTGTATTTGTATTGAATTACTGCTTGCTGAGAGAGAGAGAGAGAGAGAGAGGGGATATTAGAAGTGACCAGAAGCATACTCAAAAAGCTATCTTTGGAAAGCCGTGTTCCAAAAACTGTAATTTCTTGATTCTTTGTGCTTTTGAAGATATGTTTGTGTATAAGTAAAAAAATTATTAGAACAAGATTTCTAAACCTTTTGACAGGCTAAATCTCACATTAGCCATTAAAGTATATTCGTGGTAGCCATCAACATGGAGGTCCAGAGGTGATTTCAAATGAATTTAAAAAAAAAAAAAAGTTACAGGCAGCACGAAGAAGGAGAAGTGAGGAAGGAAAGGTAGGGCATTTTAGAAATTTCAGTCATAATTCATGGGATTGAATTGATAATATCATGTTCGGGTGGGTTTAGCCTCCGATTGGCAACTAGTTTAAAAGTTAGTTTTTTATTTTTTATTTTTTGCATTTTTAGTTAAAAAGCTAAAATGGATTTAAAGTAGGCAGTTTGGTAACTTAGCTTCTAAGCTAACTTTTTAAAGTTGGTTATTTGGGTAAAAAGTTAGTTTTTTTGCTTTTTGTTCAAAGTGAATAATTTTATTTTTCTATATATTTAATATTAACAATTATATGTAGTTAGTAGTGGTAGTAAATAAGTTATGAATAAGTGGGTATTATTGTATTTTAAAAGTGGTTGGAGTTTGAATAGAATATTATGGGAGTTTGTATTTTGATTTGACTTTTTGACTTTTTGGTTTTTTGCTTTTTTTGCATTTTTTGTCAAATGGACAATCTTGACTTTTTGGTGTTTTTAGCCAAAAAGCCAGTGTTGTCAATCAAGGCCTTAGAACATGTATCAAACAGAGCCATAGATTTGCTAAATACATTTATCAATTTAATATATTTTTAAATACAAACTTATCTTTGCACAAAATTGCAAAACTAGCCCACACATGCAGAAATACATAAACATTAAGTATGCTTCACCCAAATTTATATCATCTGTATTTACCTCCCATTCTCACTCTCCTCTTCCCTCTCTTTTACTCTATATTCTCTTCTCAATGTATTGAATTGTCAATTGTATGAGTGTTGGAAAATTAAGAAGATATGGCTGATTGTATGACTGATTGTATGGAGGTAATTAGGCAAGATTGTATGGCTGTAAATTACGTAGTAATTAGTCAATGATTATAAATTAGGGATGTATCTTTATTAGGTAGACTAATTAGTGATTCATTTATTAGTTTAGACTCTTGTAATTTCTATAAGTAGAGATTAGTGTAATTCAGGATTTGATTGAATGAATGAGAAAATTATTTCCAAACTATT
>JAOTRH010094293.1:0-16333 GCA_034768845.1 Heliamphora exappendiculata
TTGGTTCTCCTCGGTATGTGAGATGTGATGACATGATACTACGTGGCTATGTGTTAGCATGCTTATCTGTCTTTTACATTAGCAATAACATGTTGTATGGATTCTAATCTTGTTACGTTGCTTTCGTATAGAGTTTTATCCATGCGGGGAGGACGAGGCCGAGGTCGAGGTCGTGGCCGTGGTTCTGGCCGAAGGGACGTTCCAGTCTCAGATGTTGGGGATGCTAATGCACCCTAAGGACCTGTTACTGAGGGAGATCTGTTGCGTGAGATGGTCGGCTCCATCCGACAACTGGTTGAGCCCTCTAGGGGGAGAGAGACTATACCTGAGCTGAGGGCGACAGTTGCGATGCGTGAGTTTCGCCGTCTTGACCCTCCTACCTTTTCTGGGGATCCCAATCCCACGGTTGCCACTGAGTGGTTGGAGCTAGTTACTAGGATCCTTGACTCGCTTAAGATCGAGGAGGATGATTTGAGGGTTATCGGTGCCGCCTTTCAGCTGAGAAGGAGTGCTCACATGTGGTGGAAGTTTGCCAAGACCACAGTGGCAGGCACCTGGGATGCATTCACGAAGGTATATCTAGAGAAATACTTTCCAGCGACTCTGAGGGATCGCTACAAAGAGGACTAACTATTTCTGACGCTGGGGACGATGACAGTGCTTGAGTATAAGGCTAAGTTTACTAGCCTGTCCAGATTTGCATAGGAGATTGTGCCTACTGATGAGTTTCGTTCAAAACGATTCGAGAGGAGTTTGAGGCTTGCTATCCGAGACAGAGTGTCCACACTCAAGTTATAGGTTTTTATAGAGTTAGTGGAGACCGCCATGAAGGTGGAGGATACTCTGAATGAGACGCACCGAGACGGAGACAGTCGGGGACAGCAAGGTGGGGGACGCACACAAGATCATGGGCGCACGGAGAACAAACGTCGATGGACATCTGGTTCGAGTTCACATCCAGTGGGGTCGTATCCGCCCCAGTCTTCTGCATCCACACCTCCCGTAGCTTCAACGGGAAGGTCAGATCAGAGAGGGCCTCTTTGTTACAGATGCCAGCGGCCAAGGCATCGTGCAGCAGAGTGCAGGAGTGCAGTGCCTGTTCAGGCCCAGTTATAATCACAGTTGCAGGCACAGGGGAGGGGGCCAGTGATATGTTTCGAGTGCGGCCAGTCTGGGCACATCAGGAGGGATTGCGTAGAGGAGGGAGCATTCAGAGCACAGCAGGAGTACCAGCTGTTCCTTCAGGCCAGGGGAGACAGATGTATTCACAGCCTAGAGCTCATACGTCCCATTTTGCAAAGGGAGGAGCTTCGGTAGAGTCAAGCAGGCAGTCGGCAGTGTAGGGCCATAGTGGACCGGCCAGAGCTTACGTTCTTGCAGAGCCCAGTTCTTCTAGAGCACCGGTTGGTCTAGATGCTGCTGCTACCACCTCCGTGATCAGAGGTACTCTTCTAGTCTTCAGATCATGGGCCAGTGTTCTTATTGACATTGGAGCATCACGTTCGTTCATATCTTCTTCTTTTGCATCTGCTTTGGGGTTGTAAATGGACTGGTTAGGTAGTACCTTGTGTGTAGAGATCCCAGTGAGTGGGAGTGTGAAGTTGAGCCTTATTTGTAGATCCTGCGTGTTGGAGGTCGTTGGTCGTTGCTTAGAGTTTGGCCTTGTTATTTTAGACATGACTGCGCTCGATGTCATCCTAGGGATGGACTGGTTGGCCACTTATCGTGCCTTCATCGATTGCAATCGATGGAGGGTAACGATTTGTACACTGACGGGAGATTGCTTTTGTTTTGTGGGAGACCGGGAGGAGGGTTTGAGGTCTTTGCCCAGTACTATGCAGAACCAGGGCAACCTGAGTTTCCTTTTCTCAGCTCTTATGTTGGATGAGGAGGTTGGGGTTCGAGGAGAGTTACCTCCAGTGGAGTGCGACTATCCTGATGTCTTTTCTGTTGATCTGTTTTAGTTTCCACCGAGCCGGGAGGTAGAGTTCTCTATTAATTTAGTTGCCGGAGCTGCTTCCATTTCTATACCGTCTTATTGGTTTGCACCTGCTGAGCTGCGTGAGCTTAAGGTACAACTTTAGGAGCTGCTAAAGAGGGGGTTTATACGCCCGAGTACTTCACCATGGGGAGTGCCTGCTCTTTTTGCAAAGAAAAAGGATGGATCCTTGTGTCTATGTATCGATTATAGGAAGCTGAACCAGGTGACCCTGAAGAACAGGCATCCGATGCCGAGGATAGACGACTTGTTTGATCAGCTGAGGGGTTCGAGCTGCTTCTCAAAGATAGACTTGAGATCAGGATATCACCAGTTGAGGATTAGGGATGAGGACATAGCGAAGACAGCCTTTAGGACTCGATATGGTCACTACGAGTTTCTAGTTATGCCGTTTGGTCTGACGAACGCACCTGCTACGTTCATGAGTCTAATGAACCGGATCTTCCATCCTTACTTGGATAGTTTTGTAGTGGTATTTGTGGATGATATTCTGATATATTCACCCACTAGAGAGGCACACGAGGATCACCTACGGATTGTGCTACAGACTTTGAGAGAGCGCCGCTTATACGCGAAGTACGAGAAGTGTGAATTCAAGATGTCCGAGGTGAGATTTTTGGGACATGTGGTGTCGATAGACAGGGTATTAGTGGATTCGTCAAAGACTGATGTTGTGACCGGTCGGGAGCGACCGAAGAGTGTCTTTGAGATCCGTAGTTTCCTGGGTTTGGCAGGTTACTACAGACGGTTCGTGAGGGATTTTGCGAGACTTGCTACACTGATGACGCGTCTGACTCGGAAGGGAGTGGTGTTTGCTTGGAGTGAGTTTGTGAGTCAACTTTCCAAGAGCTAAAGGCGAGGTTGACTAGTCCGCCAGTGTTGATCATTCCAGAATGAGGCTTGGGTTATACTGTGTACTGTGATGCTTCACACGACGGTTTCGGATGTGTTCTGATGCTGGAAGGCAAGGTTTTATCCTACGGTTCTCGGCAGTTGAAGATGCACGAGCGAAACTACCCGACACATGACTTGGAGTTGGCAGCTGTGGTCTTTGCCTTGAAGACATGGCATCACTATCTGTATGGTGAGCATTTTGAGGTTTTCTTCGATCACAAGAGCTTAAAATACTTATTTTCACAGAAGGGCCAGAACTTGCGCCAACGGCGGTGGATGGAGCTGTTAGAGGATTATGATTTTGATTTACAATACTATCCAGGGAAGGCCAATGTGGTGGTAGATGCGCTAAGTAGGAGATCTTACGGATCGTTAGCTTCTGTGGCTATACGTGAATGGGACATGCTTGCAGATGTTGGGGAGTTTGATTTATGCCTCAGAGAGATTGAGACAGGTGCCACCTTGTTTTCTGTAGTTACTCGACCAGCATTGATAGTACGTGTACTAGAGGTTCAGCAGATGGATCAAGAGGCTTAGATGATACGAGACCCCATTGCTAGTGGCGAGGATACAACAGGATAGATTGTGGGTTCTGATCAGAGTCTGAGGTTGGCAGGCAGGTTGTTTGTGACAGAGTCTTGCCGAGCGGATCTATTACGTGAGTGTCATCACTCTCGTCTTACCATGCATCATAGAGGCATGAAGATGTACCATGACTTACGCCGCCAGTTCAATTGGACAGGGATGAAGAGAGACGTGATCCAGTTTGTTTTTCGATGCCTCACTTGTCAGCAGGTAAAGGCGGAACACCAGAGACCTGTAGGATTGCTACAGTCGTTGCCTATATCGGAGTGGAAGTGGGAGCATGTCACGATGGACTTTGTGTCAGGACTTCCTCGGTCACCTAGGGGACACGACGCCTTATGGGTTGTGGTTGATAGGTTGACGAAGTCTGCACACTTTCTTCCTATCCGAGTGAAGGATTCAGTGGAGAGACTGAGTCAGTTGTATGTTAGAGAGATAGTCAGGTTGCATGGAGTGCCGGTATCCATTGTTTCTCACAGAGACCTGCATTTCACATCGTGCTTCTGACAGAGTCTTCAGAAGGCCTTGGGGACGAACTTGACGTTCAGTACCGCTTTTCACCCCCAGACGGATGGCCAGTCAGAGAGGACTATACAGATTCTGGAGGACATGCTGAGGGCCAGTGTCCTTGACTTTAGAGGTTCGTGGAAGGATCATCTACTGTTGGCAGAGTTTGCATACAATAATAGCTATTAGTCCAGTATTGGGATGGCACCGTATGAGGCTTTGTATGGTAGACCGTGCAGATCACCCGTATGTTGGACAGATGCTGGAGAGACCACAGTCTTGGGGCCAGACATGGTACAGGAGACGATAGAGAGAGTTGATATGATACGCCAACGCGTATTGACAGCACAGAGCCGTCAGAAGAGCTATGTAGATTAGAGGAGGCGACCTTTAGAGTTTATAGTAGAGGATCATGTATTCTTGAAGGTCTCGCCACGTAGAGGTTTGATGAGGTTTGGTCGTAGCGGGAAGTTATCCCCGTGCTTCATTGAACCATTTGCGATCCTTGGCAGGGTTGGTGAGGTTGCTTACCGTTTTGCATTACCACCTCAGTTAGCATCTGTGCATAACGTGTTCCACGTTTCTATGCTTCGGAGGTACGAGCCCGATCCTTCACATATGCTAGATTGGGCTGAGCTACGGATTGATGAGGATGCCACTTATGAGGAGCGTCCAGTGAGGATTCTTGATACAAGGGAGCAAGTGTTGTGGGGCAGAACAATTGCTTATGTCAAGATCCAATGGCATCATCACGGGGTTGAGAAAACGACGTGGGAGCTTGAGTCTGGGATGCGTGCTAGATTTCCAAACCTGTTTACCTCGTGACCTTGTTGTGAATTTTGGGGGCAAAATTCCTTAAAGGGGGAGAGTTGTGAGACTCGAAACCTTGTTCTTTTATGTGTTTATATATTTAACGTGTTTGATTCAGTATATGAATAGCATCGATGCATGGTTTATGCTTTACAGTGTAGAACAGCATGTATAAATATGTTACACGCTTTTTGGGGGTTCGGTAGAGACTCGTTTGGTTGGTGTTTAGCTTGTTTTGGACCAAAAACCATGTTTTTCTTCACAAAATCGAGACCCAAAATTCCAGTAGCTTTTCTCGGAGGTTCGGTCGACTGAACGGGTTTTTTCGGGTTCGATCGACTGAACCCTATGGTTCGATCGACTGAATAGTGCATTTTTTTGTTTTCTTTAAATGGACCAGCGGCGTGATTTTTGATACAAAAACATTTTTTCAGCCCTAAGAAACCCTTTTCTCCTCATTCTCTCTAGATTTGTGGGCCTGGGGCTTGAGTTTTTGTTGATTCCTTTGTGGATCCTTGCTATCGGGGCCGAGGGCTTCGTATATATCCGGTCAAATTCTCGTTCAGACGCCGTTTAATTTTGAGACGTCGAGCATTTAGCTCTCTGAGGTAGGATTCTAGACTCTACTACTGTATTTGGGTGATATATGTAATTGTGTATGCTTTCACTGGGTAGAAATGCATAAAACGTGATTTTCATGTGTAAATCTTGGTTTTTGGGTAAAAGAGGACTTTTACGCCTCTTCTGGATTTTTATACATGATCTGGGTGTGTTGACAGCCGTGGTTTTCAAAAGGAGGTTTGAAAATGGTGATTTGTGAAATCGGGTGAAAAACGTGATTTTAGAGGTTTGGAGCTAACCCGTAGGGTTGAGCCTATCCTTTTAAAAACATTTTCTGGGAAATGATTTTAGATCTCCACGTTGATGGATGGAATCTCTTATACATGCGTTTATAAGCTATTTTACTGGTTTTTGTAGTTAAGTTACGGTGGATTTTTAAATGTTATCCCATGATGTACCGTGAAAGTGGATTTGGTTGAGTTGGGCTTCTATTGCTCCTCGGTGTAAGTCCAAAAATGTGCGCAGCGTAGGTTCTCTGTACCTTCGGGTTATTCCCCGTAAATTGAGTGTATTGGGTGCTCTGTACCCTCGGGCTCAGGTCCTGTAGATTGAGTGGTTGTGTGGGTGCTCTGGACCCTCGGGCGTGACCCGTAAATTGAGTACGTTGTTATGACTCCGTATAGAGCTCGTCATTACCAAGCCTATGGGTTCAAGGTAATGGATGAGCGTCTATAGTTGTTACCTTTGTCTGTAGGGTAGAGTCGGTACATAGGAATTCATTTACATATTTTCTCCTTGGTTGTGTATGGCCCGAGTTGAGCTTACTGTTTGTTTACAACTTTCTCCTTAATTGTGGCATGATATCTGTTAGGATGATATGCATAGTTTGAAGGATGGAAAACGTGGGTTTTATGAGATAAAACCGTTTTTGAGGCCCGTGGAGGCTTGATGGAAAGCCGTTGGTTTTTTATGGAAAAATCTTTTTGGCTCCCGTGGTTGAGCCCATGTGTGTGATATTACATAGTTTGCTTTATAGTTTTACTGTCTATGTTCCATTGGGTTTCGACTCACGGTGTGAGATTTTTTGAAACACATTTTTAGGTGATCATGACGAGTTGACCTAGTTGCAGAGGTGATGGAAGACTTGTTGTAATTTTTCTTATTTTTGTACATGCACTTTTACATTAATGCCTATGAAGGCTGGTTTTGTACGCTTTGAGGCGATACTATTATTCATGTATGAGATTGCATGATTTACAGTTTTATGAGAGTTAAACTGTGGAAATTTTATTCAAATGTTGTACATTTTGATTATCAACTGTAAAACCTATTTTCATAAATGGGTGTTTTGGTGGGCTTTCACGTGACCTCGATGTCGGGGCGTGACACATTACTAAAGAACTGTAACTGCACTCTAAGCTATAATCTCAAGACCATCTTGCATTGAGTTTTTATTATTAAATACTAACTCATCTCTCCAAGTTAAAATTCTTGATACCCACAAATTAAATTTAATTACTGATAATTTAATTTAATCGGCATCTTTAAATTTCTTAAATCTCTTCCGCTTAACTTATTTGACCGCTAGATAATCAAATCCACCTGCAAAGTTTGGCCCGTTCAAAACTTATAAGCTTCCTCAAGGGGTATCGTCAATCCCGATCATTCAAGACGTGGATTCCGTCAATAATTAATATTTACCAAATAAATAATATCGCTATCTAACTTACCAGGAATATAAACCTATATAAGATCGCACTCTCTAACTTACCAGGAATATAAACCTATATAAGATCGCACTCTCTAATGAATCAAAAAGAGTATTAAATATATGCAAATAATTAATTATTTCAAGATTAAGAGTATAAGCACTCTCATAATAAACTTAGAGTGCGGATTAATTTATATAGTCAGTATAAAATTAATTACTTCAATATGTTCCGTTAATACACATAAAGTGTACTAGTATAAAAAGTCAGAACAATAGACAACACTATTATTTCTAGTGCAAAGCATAGAATAAATTAGGCTTTCTACTGCCGAAGTATAAGAAACTGCCTTCATCTTCTCTATCTCATCAGGTGTCTTAGGACACTGATTCTTGGATAGAGTGATTCCATGCCTGAAATGGAGAAATCCTTTCTTGGAATTCTGCATGCTAAAACGAGTAATGATATCATCAATATACTTTGCATGTGATAAGCCCAACATCCTTTATTTTTGATCTCCCACAAGCTTAATCCCTAGGATGTGACTAGATTTTCTCAAGTTCTTCATATCGAACTATCCAAATAATCATACTTTTACCGTAGATAATGCCCCCACATTATTTTTGATGAGCAAGATATCATCTACATAAAATACTAAAAAAATCACCACGCTTCTATCATGCTTCTTGTACACACAGAACTCATCTGGACTTTGATCAAAAGCATAAGATTTTATAACTTGATCAAATCAAGTATTCTAAGACCTTGATGCCTGCTTAAGCCCATAAATAGATCTCTTAAGCTTGCACAATATGTGATCCTGGCCCTTCACTATGAAACTATCTGGTTATACCATATAGATACATTCATCAAGACTTCCATTAAGGAAAGCTATCTTGGCATCTATTTTCCAGATTTCGTAATCGAAATGAGCAGCAATGATAAGAGAATCAGAATAGACTTAAGCATGGCTACTGGAAAAAAGGTTTTCTCATAATCGATCCCCTTTTTCTAAGAAAACCCTTTTTGCAACAAACCTAGCTTTGAAGGTTTCAAACTTCTCATCTGCTCCTTTCTTCCTCTTGTAGATTCACTTGCATCCAATGAATTTTATTCTTTCAGGTGATTCTATAAGTTTCCAGACCTGATTGGAACACATAGATTCTATCTCTGAATTCATAACCTTTTGCCAAAGATTTTGCATCTTTTTCCTAAAGTGTTTTATTGTAGTTACAGGGTTTGATTTCTAGTTCTGTCGAGATCTTGTCAAAAGACTCTTCCAAGAACATTTACCGATCATGATGATAAAAAACCCTCCCTCTACGACGAGATAATACCTTTGCCTGTGTACTAGTAGTAACACGTTATGCAGAATCTGAACTCTGTGCACTAACACCCTATTCATGATTTGCACATGTCCTGATAATTCTCCCACTACGACAAGGCAATGGGATATCAGTGACTTGTGATTTTTCTTTCGTTCTACTGGTATTTTTTTCTATTTCTTCCAGAATAATTTTACTATTGGGCTAGTGGTCTATAATATAATTCTTTGCCAAGAATCGAGCATTGATGCTAACAATGACCTTCTGATCCTTAGAATTATAAAATAGACCACCCTTCGTTTCCTTGGGATACCCCACAAAGATATAAACTTTTGTCTTCGGTTCCAACTTACCCGCATTCTCTTTCAGCACATGTGTTGGACACCCTTAAATCTGAATATGTTTCAGACTAGGCTTATGCCCGGTCCATAATTCTGTTGGAGTAGAAGGTACTGACTTAGAAAGTACCAAGTTTAGAATGTAAGCCGCTATCTCTAATGCGAGTCCCTAAAACAAATCGGGTAAACCTGAATAACTCATCATGGACCTTGCTATCTCCATAAGAGTCATATTCTTTCTTTCTACTATATTATTCTATTATGGAGTGCCTGGTGCAGTTAACTGGAATATAATTCCTTCTGATGACAAGTAGTCCTTAAAGTCTCCAAAGAGGCACTCTCCACCACGGTCGGATCGTAGTGATTTAATACTTTTACCTAGATGCTTCTCCACCTTCGCGTTAAAGTTTTTGAATTTCTCAAAGCATTCAGACTTATGGTGCATTAGGTAAATGTATCCATACCTTGAGTAGTTATCAATGAAACTGATGAAGTACTCCAAGCCACCTCTAGCCTGGATTGTTATAGAACTACACACATAAGAATGAACCAGTTCCAATGGATCTTTAGCTTTATAGTCTTTGGTTGAAAAGGGCCTCTTGGTCATCTTATCCTCTAAGCAGGATTTGTAGACTAGAAGTGCCTATACTTTCAATGAAATCAAAGGTTCATTTTCTACTAGTCTATTTATCCTTTTTAGATTAATATGACCCAAGCGTAAGTACCAAAGAAATGTTTGGTTCATTAAAGAAGAAAACTCTCTGTTATATGGTAAATTAGATGTGTTATTCAATTCTGTTAGTTACAGCATAGGAGAGATAGGAGATACGACATACAGATCATCCACTAATATACCAGAACAAATAAAATATTTACTTTTCTTAACAACCACAGAGTCATTAAAATGAATAGTATATTTGTCCTTCATTAAACTAGAAATTGAAATTAAATTTCTTCTCATCGAAGGCACATAGAGATAATTTTTTAGAAGTAAAATCCTATCTCTACTAAAGCTGAGAGTGGCATCTCCTACTACAACTGTTGCCACCCTTGTATTATTATCCATATGTAGATATATTTCTCCATCACTAAGTTGTTTGGTTTCTTGGGACCCCTGCAAAGAATTATAGACATGATTAGTGGCTCCCGTATCTAGACACCAGGTACCGATAAATAACACCGCTAAACATGTTTCAACCACTAGTGAATAGAAATTACCGGATTTGTTCTCCTTACTGAGAAAAATCAGACATTTCTTTTTTCAATGCCCAAACTGGTTACAGTGATAGCACTTGTGTGACACCCCGTCCTCTGGGTACGTCGGGACGTACATAAATATAAATATAGGGATATACTAGCCATACATTCATATTTATATACGATAGTTATTACATCATAAAGGAGTTTTGAATTGTTCAAAAGTACATAACTATTACAGTTCTATAATGAAATTTCCAAAATTACACTAAACACGGGAGAGCAGAATGTAAGAACAAAAGTAGAGATCTCAACTCCTCAGAATGTATCAGCGGGATCCACGCGCTTTTAGAACTCACCATGTTCTTCAAACTCCCTTCTCCCTATGGGATGACTTTCTCTAAAAATTCCTCCTCACCTGTGGCACGAATGCTATGAGCCAAGGCCCAGAAGCAAAATACTCTAACTTTTCAACTAATCTCACGACATAAAATTCACCACAACGCATACCATATAACACCCAGTACAATTTATAGTCAAGGAGACATACAAATTTATGATAGGATAGCAGACAAGTCAATAAACATGCATATATGAGATGCCGTATATGTAATGCAGATGCCCAACCCAACATGCACATAGATTATAACAGGGATTCCACACTAGAAATCACTAGAGTAGACTTTCACGGGTATTTGATCACCAAAGCCATCATCGCGTCACGCTGCGAATAGTAAATGCTTCGCCGGGCTTCATGCCACAACTGTTTTACTCAATGGCAATGGCGTGGGGTCCGCGCTACACTCTAGGCCAACAAAATTCAACAATCATGTCATCCTCCAGGCCAACAAATTTAATATTCAATCAATCAGTCATATTAGATATATAATAAGCAGTTTGTCCCACCTTAAGACTCGTGATGCCTTTGTCGGTGTCAACCTAAAAGTCCAAGCCATCAAAACTAGAATGCTAGCGACGAACCCATGGTGCCCAACAATATCCATAAACCATTTCAAACACTGGGGACACGCCCAGGGTGTATAAACCAAATTTTGTAACACCGGGGACATGCCCAAGGTGTACAAAGGGAATTCATCCCAAAATATTTTTAAAAATGGTAACTAGGGATGCCCTAGACTTAAAATCAAGAAAGACAATTTCAATACAGCCCATTCTAACAACAGTTTAGACAGATGAACTCTAATATGCTAGAATGTAAGTGACAATGCTCATAATGTGTACCATTGATCTCAAGTGTAACAATCTATAACATGGCATCAATTAGCATGGCAAGGTTCATAATACAACTCGCAAAGCATAAGGTACAAGTATGTGAAGCACAAGTTACAATTCTCAAGATATGATTCAGACTTGATAGCGTGAGTTCTAAATCATCGTACATTCACTTAAAAATACTAAGGCCAAAACCTCAAGCAAATGGGTGAACAAAACATCCTAAGCAAAAACGGTTCAGCACTTTTCTCAAGATTTTACCAATAATATTACTATGTTGGTCTCGATTTTGGGGTATCAAAACAAGTCCAAATAAGCCCATTTTTAGAACAAGTTAAAGTTTATGTAGACCATGTTTAGTGCTAAACATGTCCCCTACAAGTTTCATGTCTAGTGCTAAGTGTAGTTATTTGGAACAAGTTAAAGTTTTTATCCATTTTAGAGAGTTTAAAATGATTTGGGGTATCATCCCGAGGCTTCTAGGTCTGGGTTTTGGACAACAAGTATTTCAATATGTTAGATGCAATATTTATGTAGACCATTTTCAGATTAGGTCACTAAAAATCGAGATTTTGGGCTACACAAAAACATGTGACAAAAGTGTCTTTTGAGGGCTAAAACTCAATAGAGAATTTTAAAGGGGCTATGACCTATCCAAACCCAATATTTTGTGCTCTTTTTTGGTGGGTAGGTAGATATATATGTTATCTACAACTTTTATGTTTTGGCCAAAGTTCGGATGTGTATCGACTCGGTACAGACCCTAGTTGTAACAACCCTATTGATAACGACCCATGTAAATACCCATCCCAAATCCTAGTATTTGTGATGGATAGTCCACAAGACCATAGAACACAGAAGAGATTCAAAAACCTAACTCAAACAAAAAACCCTAGGTGCGGCCCGAAATCCCTAAAAAGGTCCAAAACTCATGCAATAAAACCCTCGTACCCAGAGAATATACAAACATTCTAAATGAAGTAATTATCATAAAATAATGAATTAAAAATAAAAAATTCTCATAAATAGGGTAAAATGACCATTTTGCCCATAGTACAGCAAAAAGCCTTAAAAACTCAAATTTTGACATATGAATACCCTAAATCAAGAATTTAAGTACAATTAAGTGGTAAAAGACAAAATAACATTAAAGATGCCAAAAATTCCCCTTAGTAGCCGACCACCTTGGGGGATGTGCCAAAAAGTGACTTTTTTTTTCTTCTTTTTAACTTTAAATGATGAGAAATGTATTAAATGAAGCACTATGATGATCCCATACTTGTTAAAAAAGTAATATGCCTAATAATATAGTGATATAAGTCAACAAAAGCAAACAAATTATTATTGAAATTCATACACAACAAAATAAGTCAAAAAGCCTTATATTGCCAAAACAGCTTAATGTGACTTAAAAGACTACATCTATTTAATCAATTGCTATGAAAACTATGATAATACATGAAAATACTATATTTCTCATAAATATATCAGAATAATAAGTCTCGGTAGGAAAAAATATCAAAAAGATACATCAAATTAACTTTTAATGTATTTTCTTGCATAATATGGGCACACCAACCAAGAAAAATCCCTTGATTGATGGGGGATCAGATTTTGTCCCCCCCAAACTGATCCCTAGCTGTGTTTAGCTTCCCAAAAACCTAATTTTGCCCCCTAACAACTTGAACTATATTAAATGACCCATGTGAAAAAAGAGAAAGTACAAAAGTGTTAATTACCTTGTTCCCTAGCACCTCTATATAAACTAAGGCAAAACACGTTCTTTCCCTTGAATATTTCGGCAGAGACAGAGGGAGAGAGACCAGATCTTAAGTGTTCTTGAGGGTCCGTGGAGGTTTGAGAGAAGATAGAAGAAGAGGGAGGGATCCAAGAAAGGGGTTTTTGGAGACCACGGTTTCAAAAGCCAAGCCCTACTAAGTTTTCCACAATTTTTTGATCTCTCAAACATATAAGTAAAACCTCTAAACCTTGTATCTAAAATCTCTTAAAATATCCCTCAATCTATCCCTTTAAACATTCTAAAAATCAAGAACCGAAATCGAACCGAAAAGGCGTTGTAGTTAAGAATTAGGGGCTGTTGAGTTTTTGGATGATATGAGATGTTGTTGTATGTTGTTATCTTTGAGTTTGATGACATATAAGTGTGCTGGAGCCTTGATATTAAAGTGTAAAACACAAGCATGCAAAGAAATGGAACCAAAACTTGACATGGCATGAGTAGAAGACCTAAACCCTAAGAAGCTTGATTTTTAAGGACTTTGATGTTTCTGCCATGAGATTTGAAATCCCATAACTCAATATAGAAAATTGATCTAAGTATGATTTTTATGTCCAGAGTTATATTGGTGTGGTATCTTTCATCCAAAATTGGTTTCAACTCATTTTCATAACTAGAACTCAAGATATGGCAATTTTACGAAAGTCTGTCATTTTCTGACTAGTCAACCGTACTGATTTGAGAACCCTAGTTTAGAGTGTGATCCGAACTTTGGTCAAAACATGAAAACTGTACAAAACACGTATATCTCTCTACACACCAAAAAGTAGAACACAATATTGAGGTTTGATAGGTCAAAATCCCTCTGAAAGGTTCTGTTGATTTTCAGCCCTCGAGGAACATTCTGTCACATATTTTTATATGGCCCAAAACCCCTATTTTTAGTGATGTATTACAGAAGTGGTATAAATTAAATTTGTATATAACATATTGAAGTATGTTTTACCCAAAAATCAGACCTTAAATCCTCGGGATGATATCCCAAAACCATTTCAAACCCTCTTTCCAAAACCGGCTCTGCTGAGTTTTGGCGGCTGACAGAACCAACTTTTTAAAATGGCCAAGAAGTCTAACTTGTTTCAAACAAGTACCCTTAGCTCTAAACGTGAAACTTGTAGGGAATTTGTTAAAATAGAACATAAATTTTTTTTGGCTTATTTGGACTTTATTTGACACTCCAAAACCAATAGCAACAAAAGCATAATTTTGGGTAAAATCTGGAGAAGGTGCTGAACCATTTTTACTTAATATGAAATGTTCACCCCTTTGCCTTAGGATTTGGTCTTGGTGTTAAACATGAGAGTTGTAGGATATATTTTTATCTAAATTGTGTTTAAAAATCATAACTTGATTCTAAGTCTAGAGACTGCAAAACCTTGTCGGTTCTTTTAATGTAATACTTGATTTTAGCCTTAAAAGTTGCTAAGTGGGATTCTAGCACCCTTTGCTATGAGACCCGAATTTTTGTATGATGACTTATTTGAATTAGTCGATTAATGTTTCTAGGTGAATGTATGAAGATTTAGAACCCATGTTATCATATTTGAATCATATTTTGAGAATTATAGTTTGTGTTTCACATACTTGTACTTTATGCTTTGTGCGTTATACCATGAATCTTGCCATGCTAGTTGACGTCATGCTATAAATAGTCACATTTGAGATCCCTATTACACATTATGAGCATTTTCATTTACATCCTGACATGTTGGAGTTCATCTGTGCAAGCCGTTGTTGGGATGGGCTATGTTCAAAATATTCTTCTTAGTTCTAAGTCTAAGGCGTCCCTGGTTGTCATTTTCAAAAATGTTTTGATTTTTACACCCTAGGTGCGTCCCTAGTGTTGGAAATGATTTTGGCTTGTACACCCTGGGTGCATCCCCGGTGTTGGAAATAATTTTGGTTTGTACACCCTGAGTGCGTCCCTAGTGTTACAGAAATGGTTTATAAATGTGGTTGGGCACCATGGGTTCGTCGCTAGCATTCTGGTTTCGATAACTTGAACATTGGGTAAGTCGGAGAAAGCCTAATTTAGTTGACCTAATTCCACTACGGTGGTAAGTCGGAGAGAGCCCAATTATGGCTGTCCTAAGTCCCTCATCTTGTTATTTTGTATAATGTGAACGCCTCTTGAAATCTTTTAAACTTTGGGTTGATGCCAAACAAGCATCCTTGTGCTTAAGGTGGGATTGTGGTGTATGATTATTTTGGATGGCCTGGAATAAGGGTGGATGATTATTTTGTTGGCCACTCTCACACCATTGCCATTAAGTAAAACAACTGTAGCATGACGTCCGGCGATGTGGTTACTATTCGCAACGAGGCAACGATAGGTTTGGCGATCAAAGTCCCATTAAGTCTAATTTGGTGATTGTTTGCGTGGAATTCTTGTTCTTATCTGGGTGCATGTTGGGTTGGGCATCTGCATTTTATACACGCATGTTTATTGACTTATCTGCTTCCTGTCATAAATTTGTCCACCTCCTTGACTATAAATTATACTGGGTGTTATATGGTATGTGTTGCGATGAATTTTGTACTGCGAGATTAGTTAGAAGGTTAGAGTGTTTTGCTTTTGGGCCTTGGCTCATGGCATTTGTGCCACAGGTGAGGAGGAGTTCTTGGAGGAAGTCATCTTAGTGGGAGAAGAAGAGCCTGTGCTTCATCAAATCAAAAATCACTGAGCGACACATCATCTTCGCTATGCTGAACTTCCAACATAGTTGTTCCCTCTCCTCCCGGAGGATGAATGCTGTCTTCTCCGTGAATAGTTAAAACTACCCCGTTCTTTATCAGCTTTAGTTTCTGATGGAGAGTCGATGGTACAACCAGAACATTTGGGTCGTGCAACCAATGTCTTCCCAGTAACAAGTTGAAAGACGCCGGTACGTCTAGCACGTGAAACTCAACTGATGTCTCCAAATGTCTTACTGAAACGGTGAATGACACCAGTCCTAGTACATCCCTTCTTGTGTTGTCATAGGCTCGCACCCCTTGATTACATGTTGTAAACTAGTCTGGCTTCATCCCCAAGAAGACGGTCGTTCTTAATGGGCAAATGTGCAAGGCAAACCCATTATCAATGAGGGTTATCGGGACCCATTTTTCTAGGCCCTTGACGGTGATATGTAGCTGCTTGTTGTGACTTTTTCCTTCAGCGGGAAAATCCTTATTAGAAAAGAAAATGACTTTTGGTTCGGTAGCTAGCAGAATAAGCCTAATAAGCTACTCGGGGGTTGCATCTATCGGGACATTGGCCTTGTTCAACACCCTCAAAATAGCTTACCTGTGCTTATGCAGAGCCATCAATAAGCCCCAGATACTGATGTTGGCTTGTGTCTTTTTCAACTGTCTCAATACAGCATCCTCCTCCTCTT
>JAOTRH010094304.1:0-16333 GCA_034768845.1 Heliamphora exappendiculata
ATTTTTGTATTTTAGTTCATTATATTGTTAAAAAATAAAATTTATATACATATTTATATATTAAATATATTTAATTTATTTAATCGGGGGACGGGGCGGTAAAAAATAGGGCGAGGGTTGCAAATATTGCCTTCTATCCGTTACCTAATAGGTGCGAAAAAAACCTACATAAAACGAAACAGGAAAAACGGGGGTGGAGCAGGTACGGGTATAATATCCATCTCTAGTTTAGGGCCGATTTTTTTGATTTTTTGAGATATTTTTTAAACTATTTTGAGCAATTTTTTAGGCATAAAATAATAACAAATATACCTTAAAATACCATTGAAAAATCATTAAAAAAGGCCAAAACAGTGGGGAAAAGGCGGCGGCGGCGGCAACGGCAGCGACGACCGTTTGGGGCTGTTTTCGAAAGCTTTTTTAGACTGTTTTCGAAGCATTCTTCGAAGCATCATGTTACTGGATATCAGTACTATTTTTCATAAAAAACGGGAGCTAAAAACATCACCGAAAAAAGTTCAAAAGGGTGGCTGAAGCGGCAGCGACGCAGGGCAGTGACGGCAGCTGTTTTGGGGCTTTACGATAGCTATTTTTCGGGCTTCTTTCAGTCTGTTTTTTTGACAAAAAATATTATTTTTCGATAGCAACTTTTCAAAAAAAAAAACGTTGTAAAAAATGGAGCATCGAGACTGGTGGTCGGCGGCGATGGTGGCTAGTTCGACCTGTCTTGGATCGTGTTGTCTGATATGTTTTGATCGTGATGTGATATATTTGTATATTATAGTATATCAGAGAATCGTGATACAATTGAAATACAAGAAGTTGAGTCGAAAAAAAATTATTACAGTTTATCTTAAACAGGAAATTAAAATTTTTCAGAGTTTCGATTCGATTATAAAATCAAAATATATACATATTTTGTATTTATATTTATATGAATTGTGTAGATGATGTATATCTGTTTTATATATTCCTGTTAATTTAATTAATTTAAAATTTTTAATTTTAATTAAATATTTTATTAAAAAAAATAAAATTAAGTTTTTTTAATTAAATAAAAAAATTAGATATTTATTTTTACAAAATATTACGTTTATGATGATTTTTTTATAAAATCAAACATCTAGAAAAAATGTAAAAATTAATTTCGAATGTTAAATTAATTAAATAAAAAATATTTAATCTAAATAAATTGTTATTTTCAAAAAATATGTAACTAGAATAAAATAAATAAAAATAAATTACACTTCAACCCCCATACATTCATAACATTTATCACTGTTTATTTTTTTATTTCTAAAAATCACAGTGCACCCATTAATTAATAGCACCATTAACGGCGTAGATAAAATGTCTATGTTATCCTTATCTTTTATCTCAATTTTCTAACTAAACAACCCTAAACAGGCTGCCCTTCTCCGTTGCTCCCATCTGAGACACTACTAATTCTTTCTCCGCCGCTCCCATCTGAGACGCCACCATTAGAGCCTTCTTTCCCATCCCAACATTACTCCTGCCCCCTCCTCCACCCAACTCCTCTTCAACCCAAATAGAAGCATCTAAAACCAGAGGGGAGAGAGGAGAGATAAGAGAAATGGGGGAATAATTTACTGATAGAAGCATCAATTTTCATTTTTGCTTCCTTTCGTGGAAAACCTGTCATTGAAACTCTCATCTTTGTGCATCCAATCCTAATTAAAACTGAAAGGTTGTCATCAATAATCAGTGGAACCTAGCTAACTCATCCAAAGTGGCCACTCACCAAACTAGCTCCAAAATCTCTCTCTCTCTCTCTCTCTCTCTCTTCCTGCCAAATTAATTTGTCAATTTCACAAACAGTCGAGGAATAAAAAATTATACTATTTCTTGGGTTGGCATCGTCAGATCGAGCTCTTGAATTGACGGATGCCTGAACATTTATGATTTCCCCAAATCGACAGCTCCGTCGAACTCCCAAGAAACTCTAGAAGCTAGGTCAGTAAGCAGATTTCATTTGAAGAACAAGAGAAAGAGAGGCCGACGGTAATCACGGGTTGGTTTGCTCGTCAAAATTGCTCTCTCTTCCTTGACTCACCTTCTTCTTCTGATTCATCGATGTTGCAATCTCGTGAACGTCGTCATTCTCGCTGTGAATCGAGCACGAGAGCCACTGGATCGTCGCCGCAATCTCGTGAATGTCATCGTTCTCCCTGGTATTCCTGTTTGGAGGTTGCGATGTATATATATTCATGTGTGTGTATACACATTGATTTGAGGTTTGGGGATTGCAAATGTAAGCTCCGCTGCCAACGACAGCAACTCCACCGTCGTCGGCATCCCCCAACTCCCCATTTTCCAAATCAAAACCCACGATTGAAAATTTGGGGTTGTGAAATATAATCACCCATTAAAGAACACACCTGTTAAAGGTGTTAGGCCCGACCAATGCCGCACGATCGGTTGCATTTGGGGGGCGTTTGAGCGGCGACGATTGACGGAACTATACAGATAACAAAATATATAATTGCTCGGGCTCTAAAAATCGTGTTTGAAAAGTGAATCTAGTTATGATGGTGAATTATAGATAATCGGAAGATTTTCTTTCATTTGCAAAAATTAACACAAGTTAATGATTTGAGGGTAAGAGAGTTTGGATTTATGAGTTCGGGAAGGAATAAGGGTAAAGTTGAAATTTTGTATTAATTTTTAGGTGATGTCATATAAGTTAAGTCAATTACCAGTTGACTAACGGATGAATTGAAGTGTTATATATTTTTGTAAAGTAAAGAAATACAGTGTGATTTTTAAGAATAAAAGGTACACAGTGATATATGTTAAGAATACAGAGGGTCTAAGTATAATTTGTCCAATAAATAAATGTCTTTAATCACTATCTTAGTTAAAAAGTTTAAAAAAAAACTGTGCATTCATCGAATTTTATTTGTTAGGCATTAAAACACGAAAAAATAGTTTGGCAAATCAAAATCTTTAAACTCTTTCAGAAATTTTAGACTCTTTCAGATCGTGTGGTTTTTAAAATTAATAAATTTATTTTAATTAAATGAATTTTTATAACACTTAAAAATATTTTAAAAATCTAAATGGGAGAGAAAATTTATTCACAGATAAATTTCACGGTCTCCATCACCAGTTTATAGGAGATATAATTAAATCTTGCATGTTGGCAGTAAGGCCTTCCTCCATATCGGGCAGATTAATTGTGGTATCGGCAGTACAAATTTTCTTTAGGGATAATTCTGGATAATTGTTAGTGTGAATTACTTCTGCGTCTAAAGGGTTCATTGCGAAGCGATTGATTTGGAATTCGGTGATAATTAACACTTAATTGTATATAATAGTATTCTCTCTATCTGAGTTACTCTATTATCTACTTGACCGAAACTACGTCAACTATTTAATTTTACTTGGTAGAGTCAGTTGCCTAGATAGTAAAATTAAAAAAAATTAGTCTGTCTGGACAAACGATGGATAGTTGACGTCCTCCCATTGAGGCATGCTATTCACATGGTACTAGGCTGCTGGTGAATTAATTTTAAAATGGTAGAAGAAACTAAATTAAAATAAATTTAAAATTTTACTCGTCATAATTAACGGTTATTTTTAATTATGTGATTATCAAGAATAAATTGGCTTTTAATCAACTCGTTTTAATACTCAAAGAAAATAAACTTACGAAACCAAACTATGTTGACTGGAAAAAAAATTTGGACATTGTATTAACTGTTGAGGACTATAAGTTTATATTAACTGAGATTTATCCACTAGTACCTGATAAGGGGGCAATCGAATAGGAAATCTAAGCCCATTAGAAGTGGCAGAAAGCAAACCAGATGGCTCGCTGTTATATTTTGGCTTCTATGTCAAATGTTTTGCAGCATTACCATTCGCTATGCCCAGTGCCTATGACATGATTATGAACCTCAGAAAAATATTTAGAGACCAAAATCGTGCTGCCAGGCAGGTGGCCATGAAGTTTCTTATGAATGCAAGCAAGGCTGAAGGCACCTTAGTTAGAGATCATGTTTTGAAGATGATCAGTCTTCTGAATGAACTGGAGATTCTAGGAGCTAAAATTAACGGAGAAACCCAGGTCGATATCATATTCCAGTCACAGCCTGAAAGTTTTAAGCAGTTTTGCCTAAATTATACCATAAACAAACTTAGCTTTTTATTGGCAGACGTTCTTAAGGAATTTTAAGCAGTCGAGGGTGTTCTTTGGAAGCCAGGTTCTGTGTATGTGGCTGAATTTTTTTTTCTCTAAACCAAAAGGCAAGAAGAAAAAAAAAATTAGACACAGGGAGGCACAAGTTCAAAAGCAGTTAAGGGACCAAAAACTGGTATGAAGAAGCTACGAGGCAAGTACTATTACTGTAACCAGTTTGGACATTGAAAAAATAGTGTTCAATTTTTCTCAGTAAACATAACAAATTAGGTGATTTCTGTTCACTGGTTGTTGAAACATGTTTAGCGATAGTATCTACCAAAACCTGGTGTGTAGATGCGGGATTCACTAATTATGTCTATAATTTTTCGTAGAGTTTTAAAAAATCGGGCTGCTCAGTGATAGAAAAATATGCCTGCATATGGGCAAAAATTCAAGACGGAGACGAGAAAATATTTGGATAAAAGTATCAAATTACTACGATCCGACCGTAGTAGGGGGTACCTTTTAAGAGAGTTTAGGGACTACTTGTCATCAGAAGGAATTATATCCTAGTTAACTGTACTGGGCACTTTGCAGCAGAATGGTGTAGTAGAAAGAAAAAATATGACTCTTATGGAGATGACAAGGTCCATGATGAGTTATTCAGGCTTACTCGATTCGTTTTGGGGACTCGCATTACAAACAGCGACTTATATTCTAAATTTGGCACTTTCTAAGTCAGTACTTTCTACTCCCACAGAATTGTAAACCGAGCGTAAGCCTAGTCTGAAACAAATTCGAATTTGAGGGTGTCGAGCACATGTGCTAAAAGAGAATGCGGGTAAATTGAAATCAAGGACATAAGTCTGTTTCTTTGTAAGATATCTCAAGGGAACGAATGGTGGTCTATTTTATAATCATAAGGATCAGAAGGTCATTGTTAGCACGAATGCCCGAATTCTTGAAAGAGGATTATATTATGGACCACAGGCCCTAAAATAATATTATTCTAGAAGAACTGAGTGAAAATACTAGTAAAATAGAAGAAGAACCATAAGTCACTGATATCTCATTGTTTCGTCGTAGTGGGAAAATTATCGGGACATTTGCAAATTATGAACATGGTGTTATACACAGGGTTCAGATTTTGCATAACGTGTTATTGTTAGTACACAGACACAAGTGCCTCGTCGTAGTGGAAGGGTTGTTCATCATCCTGATCGGTATATGTACTTGGGAGAGTCTTTTGACAAAATTTAGATAGAACTAGATACCAGACCCTGTAATTGCAATGAAGCACTTCAGGACAAAGATGCAGATTTTTTGCAAAAAGCTATGAATTTAGAGATGGAATCTATATATTCCAATCAAGTTTAGAAACTTGTAGAACCACCTGAAGGGATAAAACCTATTAGGTGCAAGTGGATCTATAAGAGGAAGAGAGAAATAGACGAAAATGCTAAAACCTTCAAAGTTAGGCTTGTTGCAAAATGGTACACTCAGAAAGAATGAATCGATTATGAGGAAACCTTTTTGCCGGTAGCCATGCTTAAGTCTATCTAGATTCTCTTATCCATTACTGCTCATTTCGATTACGAAATTTCACAAATAGATGTCAAGACAGCTTTCCTTAACAGAAGTCTTGATGAGTGCATTTATATGGTACAACCAGACGGTTTCATAGCAAAGGTCCAAGAGCACATGTTGTGCAAGCTTAAGATATCCATTTATGGACTTAAGCAGGCATCAAATTCTTGAAATACTCGATTTGATCCAGCCATAAATTCTTATAGTTTTGATCAGATTCCAGATGAGTTCTGTATGTACAAGAAATGTGACAGAAGCGTGGTGATCTTCCTAGTACTTTATGTAGATGATATCTTGCTCATTGAAAACGATGTAGGGATATTATCTACGGTAAAAGTATGGTTATTGGATAGTTTGATATGAAAGGCTTGGGAGAAGCCGGCCACATCATAGGGATCAAGTTTATGCGAGATCAAAAACAAAAGATGTTGGACTTATCACAAGCAAAGTATATCAATGATATCATGCTCGTTTTAACATGCAGAATTCTAAGAAAGTGTTTTTCTCTTTCAGGCATATGAAATTACTTTATCCAAGGATCGATGTCTTAAGACACCTAATGAAATAGAGAAGATGAAGGCGGTTCCTTATACTTCGACAGTAAGAAGCCTAATGTATGCTATGCTTTGAACTAGACCCGACATCTGCTTTGAACTAAGAATACCTCAGGATATGCGTTTACCTTAAGAGGTGGAGCTATAAGTTAAAGGAGTATCAAGGAGTCCTGTATTGCTGATTCCACCATAGAGGCCAAGAACGTGGCAGCTTCTAAAGTAGCCAAGAAAGCTGTTTGGCTCAGGAACTTCCTGTTAGATCTAGATGTGATCCCTTAAATTCAGTTGGCTATTACACTTTATTGTGATAATAGCAGAGCGGTTACAGGCTCAAAGGAACTAAGAGTCCATAAGAAAGAAAAGCACATTGAGCGTAAGTATCACCTGATACGAGAAATTGTATAAATGGGTGATGTTGCTGTGATCAAGATTGCATAAGAAGATAACCTTGCAGATCCTTTTATAAAAAGCTTACTGGTTAAATTTTTTGATAGTCATATAGAGAGCATCAGAGTCAGATGTATGACATCATGATTTTGAGTATAAGAGAGAGATTGTTAGGGTTATATATTGAAAATTATGAATTTATTTAGTTTTAGTATTTAATTTTATTTTTAATAAAATTAATTTTTCTATTTTATGTGAATCTTAATGAGTAATGTATGCAATATTATTTCTTTAATGTTATGCATGAATGTTCTTTATTCTGTACAGTATTTAATTTGGTATGTAAAGTACGACTTGCACACAGAATACTAGATTTTAGGTTCTTACAGAATATAAGTATTTGTTTACAGTTTAGAAGGAAATGGATAAACAATCGGTACGACTGTAATACAGAGTTTTAGTAGGCCTGTCTTGATTACGGGGAACAGATAATAGCGTTGTTTATTGTTCCAACCATCTGTGTTAGTACACTTTGTGTGTATCAAACGAGACATATTTGGGTAATTAATTTTATACTAACTATATAAATTAATTCACAGTTCAAGGTTATTATGAGAGTGCTTATACTCTTAATTTTAAAATAATTATTGATTTGCATATATTTAATATTTGTTATTTTAATTCATTAGATGGTACAATTTTATATGGGTCCATATTCTTGGTGAGTTGGATAGCGGTATTATTTACATGGTGAATATTAATTATTGACGAAATTTAAGTCTCAAATGATCAAGATTGACGATACCCTTTTAGGGAAGCTTATAAGTTTTAATAAGACCAAACTCTACAGGTAGATTTGATTATCCGACAGTCAAATATGTTAAGTAGAATGGCGTAAGAAATTTCAAGATACCGATTAAATTAAATTGCTAGTAATTAAATTTAATTGGTAGGTATCGAAAATCTTAACGTGAGGAGATACGTTAAACATTTAATAATAGGAGCTCAATGCAAGATGGTCTTGAGATTATGGCTTAGAGTGCAATTACAGTTCTTTAGTGGTGTGCATTGAAATTTAGTATTTTGTGAAAATTACAGAAATCGCTGCAAGATTTTTATAATTACAGATATCGCTGAGAGATTTCTTAATTTCGAAAATCGCAGAATACATATATGGGTTACACTAGAAGTTTTCGCTATAATTACTCCACAGGTCCCTGCTGCAGCTCTATAAATATGCGGGTAGGCTGAACCAAATTCATAACTTGTTTTCAAGACTAAGTTGACCAGGTTCTGTCGGTACGAGTTCTCGAAGGATCGTAGCCCACACTACGTTCGTGAATCGCACAAGGAAATACAGTAGAAGGTCTGACGGGAGTTTTAGCTCGGAATAAAAAATCGTAGTTGGAGAATCGATAAAAAAGGTATTCTTCTAAATTAATTATGGCGGCACAGATTTTTATTTTGATCGTTCGACATCAAAAGTTTTATCTGGAACCCGTTTCGGCGATTGTCCGTCTAGTTATTTTTATCAAAAAATTATTTACAAAAATAATGATCTTAGCAGTTTTGCCTCCAACACCCTAACCCCATCCTTCCATCGTTGGTCGAACAGCTCAATTTCATCAATTCGACGGCAATGCCTCTCTCTCTCTCTCTCTCTCTCTCTCCTCGAATCTTCTTCGCTCTCTCTGTTAGTTCAAACTACTTACTCTGAATGCTAGAAAATGATGGCTCAAATGCAGGTTCTGCAGTGTTGAAATTTCTTTTCTCAAATCATCTTTCGCTTTCTCTGTTACTTCAAACCACTTGCTTCGGATGCTTGAGAATGATGGATCAGATGTGGTTTCTGCAGTGTTGAAATTTAGGAGGTGATGATTTGATACATTTTGACACATTCAGTTTTAAAGTCAGATTTTGATTTTTTAATACATAAGAATCTTCTCGGTATTGGGATGATAAGTTTCTCATAGCATGGTATGAGAAGTTTCTCATAGCATAATAAGAAAAATATATCATATTTTGAAACCTAAGTATGAGAAATTTCTCATAATATATGTGTATAATAAAATCATAAACTTCTCTTCAAAAATACTGAGAACATTCCCATTAGCCATAATGTACGAATAATTGCAAAAACAAAATAAAAACAAACATTCTCACTTATTAAAAACACTGAAAATATTCTCTCTAAATTTTTTTTCAAAAACACTGAGAACATATCACTATATCTTCTGCTTCCCACTCTCTCTCTATCCTTCTCTTTCACACTTTCTCTATCTTTATACATACACACCCAATATATCTTTCCCACCCCCTCTTCTTTATCCCATCTACACTTCTTCATCACCTGTACAAGATAATTCTTCCTTCATCTTTCTCAAATCTCAATCGTATTCTTAGTTCTTAATCCTTATTGATCTATCTCTGTATTTGGTTTTTTAAACCTTAGTCCCTAGCTTTAATGACAGTTTCTGCTTTGAAGGTTTTGAGAAGCATTTGGAGTTCTATTTCTCCGATAATGGACCGTAGTATAAGTTGTTGTCAACTAGTTCTTCCATGCTTACGTTCTATCCGAGTTGAGTCTCTTCATGATCAACTAATTTACAAGAGGCTCTTACGTTTATGGGTAGAAGAAGGGAGGGTTGAGGCGAAGAAGAGAAAACATATGAAAGAACGCATAGAGCCATGAAAAATTGAGCAAATGTAAATGTCAAAAAATGATTCGGTCATTTAATTTAGTCATTTGGTTAGGGATGTGTAGCATGACTCTTAGATTAATTACTAATCTTGTACTGTCAGCACCTTTCTAGGAAATTCATTAGAGTTGACCGTTTACTTATTATATGAATTCAACTTGAAATTTAATTTACAATAGGAGTACTACTTAGTTTAGAAATCTAGTTTTAATTCGTCCAAAACGAATAAATAATAAAAATTTAAAATTAAATTTTTACTCTTCTTAAAATTCTTGACATCCAAAATAAACATCTTAACATAGTTTATTCAACAAAAAGTACTCATCATTAAATTATTGATATCAAGATTTGTGATTATGTATTGAAAAGGAATTGACTTTTTCCCTTTATTATGAAAAAGAAGACAGATTATAGTGTATGGAAAAAGATAAACAATTAAACTTATTTATCATTTTAATAGAAGCCAAAAGAGGTGAATAGAGTCCTAATTCGTTAATCAATCGAGTAATATGGATGAATATGCATCAAATATTTGGCGGGTTAGTGTCTTTCACTGGAAAAGAAAAAGGGTTAGAATAGGAAAATGGGGCGATTTGGATTTATCGCGTCTATCCAAGAGTTTCAATATTTGAGTTCACAGTTCATATTGTATGACAAGACTTATCTGATCTTATCAACTGTTAGCCTATTCATATTCAATCGTGGAGATTGAAGGAGTCAACTCAATGTAGCGTAGTATTTTTTTGAAAACATTAAAATTGATGAATCAAAATTATTAAATAGTAAAATGGATAAAAAATTGCAATTTTAAAAGCTGTTCCTAAAGGGCCTTGAAGGAATGGAATTGATTAAAAAAATGTAAGTACATAGCAACAACAAAAAAACCTTAAGGGGAGCATTTGTCCTATATGTGTAAATCCAAATCGGGTGGATCTTTATTCAACAGCCATAACTATAACTGTTCTAAGGTAGCGAAATTTTTCGTTGGGTAAGTTTCGATATAGACCGATGGTGTTGACATTGCTACTAAGGATGTGCTATATTTTTACTACTAATTTTAATAATAAGTAATTATTTTTTTTCAAACATTTATAATTTTTGCTATAAATTATGATTACTTTTTGAAAAAATTAAAACATTCTTTATACTATTACGGTGTATCACTTTATCCCTTTAAACTAAAGAAGTGTACAAAATAACCATTTAACTATTTGCTGGTATTACTTTAACCCATTCGGTAACATTTTGTCTTCTAAGTTAACGAAAAATAAAGAACCGAAATTGCAGTCGTTCAAAGGAAAATGGTTAAAGTGATACTATCGAATGGTTAATGAGGTCTATTTTATACAACTTTTTAGTTCAGGTGGTCTATTTGTATGATTATTTGATAGAATATTGACAGGACAGTTAAAGTTACACCAATAAATAGTTAAGGGTGTGCGTTTTGTACACTTCTTTACTTCAAGGAGGTAAAGTGATGCACGATCATAGTATAAGGAGTGTTCATGTAAATTTTTTTTACTTTTTTTTCCTATAAATAATTACTTTTTGCTATAAGCTAGCATATTTTCTAAACAATCACAATTTCTACTATAAGTTATAACTATTATTTTTTCAGCAACAATCTATAAATAACTAGTTTAAATAATGCCAAACACCACATCATCTTTTGTGAAACCATGGCAATTAGTTAAAAAAATAGGTTTTCTATTTTTTTTTAAAAAAGTCATAAACTAAGTCATTTAGGCCCTGTTTGATGCTCATTGTGGGGTGTTGGATTGGCTTGCTAACAAGGTGAAAAAATTAATCAAGTCGAAAATATTTCCTTTTAATACAAAATTTATAAAGAATACCATATCTTACTCCCACTCCTAACATACAAAACGAAACTTTGATTAAGTAGTTGGACTTACTTAAACTACGAATGCATAAACTAGTCAAGTTAATTTCTACTACTATACAACCCTACCTCTAAACTTACAAATCTCCACAGCTTGAAGAAACAGAGAAAGAACAACTCATGTCTAGAAGATGTGAAAAGACTGCAATCAGTTATCGAAAAGGAAAATCAGAAGGAGAGCTATCTCGGGTGCATTTACATGGAAGGATAGTCGGAGAAGATTAAATTGCCCATAAGATACCTGCAAGAAAGAGGCATACCGGAATATGTTTACAATGTTAGAAATGTGGATCAAAGGGTTATTACGAAGGAAAGTGACCAAAGATCTTAGAAGAAATTAGAAGAATGATAGTAAACGAAGACGAGAATCAATCTAAAACTAAATTAGGAAGTGCCAAAAAAATCAAAAGCTGAACTGAGGACTTGAAATCACATGCATGTACAGTAGCAAGCTTTGGAGATTTTTGAAACAAGATCTGGGAAATGTAAATGCAGATTTCTTTTTATGAAAATGGTTTATTTCTAAATTCTCTTATTATTTTTGAATGAGAAACAGTTCTGAATAAAGATAAAGAAAAAAGTCCTTGGTGAGTTTTGACTCACTGGCCGGTCAAAAACACCATGCGTGAAAATAGGTCGTGACAGAAGTGGTATCAAACAACTTATTTGACTTTTTTGCGTTTTTTGTCCCACTATTTAAAAAAAAAAAAAAGCTAACTTAAAGCCATTTATCAATCAGAATAAATTTTGACACCTGTCCATAGGGGGAAACAACCCGATCATATTTCCATCTCTATTATGCATCCATATGCATTGTGAGGAGGAAACTGCCTGATATACAATTTTTTTAGTGCAGTTATTGCTTTTACTGTCTAGAAAATAATTTGAATTGTGAATTTTCTAATTGATTTTTTGAATACTTTGAATATTTGTCAAATTGAAGTCTTAAAACAGGTGGGCTTTTTTAAATGCTCCCAAATGCTTTTCATTCATTTATTGTGCAAGCTAGAGAGATGTGACTAAGGCATTTTGAAGAACCAACTTGGTCAATGTCAATAAGGGGATCTAATTCTCTCTCCTATTGATTGGAAACAAAAACAAAATAAAACAAAAAATGGAAAGAGAGAGAGAGAGAGTGAGAGAACTAGTTGTAGTGTGATTAAATTCTTATGCATCCCTACACAGTAAACAGGCACAAGAAGAAGAAGAAGAAGAAGAAGAAGATCGTTGTATTTTGCTTGTAACAAGGCTTGTTAAATTTGAAACGCATCATTCAATTTGGTTTCAAGAAGAAGAAGAAGAAGAAGATCGTTGTATTTTGCTTGTAACAAGTTTTGTTAAATTAGAAATGCAAAATTCAATTCGGTGTCAGCATATTCTAACAAACCCATATGTTCTAAAAGCCACTTCTGTTGATGAGTTTGTTATTCAACTCGAACAATGTTGATAAATAGTTTTAGTGAGAGTTAGTTTTACCAATGAAGATATGTTATTATGTATTAAGAAGGAATTCACTTTTAGCCTTCATTACATAAAAGACTGGCTGTACATGTCAATAAATCATCTTTTTGTGAACTCTAAATCTTGTATTGCATTATGCATACAAATTTTGACAAATTTTCACCGTTGGAAACACCCCTATCATGTTTCTCTCTCTATTATGCTTCCATCTACTACGTTGTGAAGAGAAAACTACCTCATATGTAGTTTTATGGTCCTTATTGCTTTTACTGTATGGACAATGTTAAGTTATTATTGTCTTTAAACTATTAGAAAATATGCCTAATGATATATATCAAGCAAGTTATCTAATACTTTCCCTCATGTGTGACCCCATCTCACACTGAGTTGAATAAGTGCACTCAACAAATATAACATAGAGCACAATAAACAAACATAACAGAAAAATAGACATATATCACGAGATTTGAACGTACGACCTCATCGAATCAGAAATCTAATACTGTGTATATCAAGATATCAAACATACAAGAATTTTAACGGTTAGTTACTTAAAAATAAACCTTGTTCTAATTGATTTTTTGAATAGTCTTTTTTATTAGAAAAGGCGAGTAGGCCTAAATGCATTGTAAATTTAATATAAAATCGAACAAATAGGTACATCAGATGCAAAAAGATATCTCCTCAAAGTGAGAGAAAGGCGTTCACATAAGGAGGAGAAAACCCTCACACTAGAGAAACCAAACTTTCACGCAAGGAGGACTACAAATCTTCATGTATGAAGATATTATTAAAACATACTAACAAAAGACAAAACATATCACCATGAGTTACACATTGCTACATTTCTTTGACAACTAACTAGCATGACATTATCGTATGCACCCAATTCTTGCAAAACGCTTACTGAAGGCTCGGGGTGGTCGTTTAGCCTCAACTTTAGTGTTATTGGTGTTCATCTACTTGTGCCGATATAATAGACGTCAAAATTTGAAAGAGTTATTTAGAAGAATAGGGTGGTGAAGGATAGACGATGAAAGAACAAAAAATACACCAAAAAAATAAAACATAAAGTAAACTACCAAAAAATCAAAGCAAAAGAGGAAAATAACAAATAGAGAGAGAGAGTGAGAGAGAGAGAGAGAGAGAGAGAGAGAGAGAGAGAGAGAGGACCAGTTGAGGGTTATGGTCATCGCCTCCCTCTCCAAAGCTAGAAGATTTTATGCTATGGGAGAGGGAGAGAGAGGGACAAAGAGAGAAATTTTTTAATAGTTGAATCTTTGTCAAATTAAAGTTTGTGGGCTTTTAAAAGGCTCCCCGATCCTTTCCATTTTCATTTATTATGCAATCTAGAGATGTGACATAGCTTAATACATATTTTGGAGAATCGATATCGTCAATGGCATTTGAGGGGATCCATGTTGGTTGATTAGGTAACTTTGACGGAACTTAACAAGATAACTTAGTTCGAGATGATTGATTGATTATGCTTCTTTATCAAAGCATAAGAAAAAGTAGTTCATTGTTGGTCTAGAAAGCCTTCCTAGTCGCCTAAAATGCATAAGTAACTCCACGTTCATTCATTTAGACTAATAATACCCAAGCCGACAGCTCCCTATCGCTTTTAGTGCATACCTTTCAAACTAGCCCTCTCCCTCAAGGTTAACCTCTTTTTCAAGATTGAGTTTCCATTTTAAAAAATACAGATACGGATCAATTCTTCTCAGCTTGGAGAGGTTCTTCCCATCAAGGATCCTTTCTGGACATATGTCCTCCATCTAAATTATTCATGCCTTTCTTGCTCTCTGAGGAGAGGGAAATCAAAGCCCACCAAAAACACTAGTACTCATGAGTCCTATCAAGGACCAACCCCGAAGAATAAGAAGAATAGGGCTTGCTAAATCAGAAAGCATTATTCAAAGCACATTAGTGCTGAACACCACTTATATGACAATTCTAAATGCACGCTTTTTTTCTTTGGATACTCACTTTATGCATTGAGACCTTTATACACGATGCATTAACACTTATAGAGGAACAGGATTGGGATATACTATTTTCGTTCGAGCTGGCTGAATAGTTCGGGCTAAATTCCACGTGTGCTTGCACAAGAAAGGGGTGAGATGCCCGTCGGTGGTTTTTACCACTGGACCCTCCGATGATCAAGTCAAGCAACGGTTTAAAGAGAGAGAAGCTTGAGAGAATAATTTGGCAGAGTTTTTCAAAATGAAAAGAATGCATGCTTTGCTTTTGAGAATGTTGGCATTTATAGGGGAAATGATACTTGACCCGCTTTGGGAGTTCAACCCGACCCAAGCAGGCCGGGTTGTACTTTCTCTCTCTAATCAATACATAGTTGTCAATCCGATGGTGACTTATCGTTGCCATCATTATATCTTTCTGCAAGTCCTCTTGTCACACTAGGCTGTCCATCGGAACTCAGAGTTGGTTCAACTTACGTCGATTTCTTATCACGAGTGCAAACTTCTGATACGCGTATCATGGGCACTGATTACCATGTACCGAGTCCCAAGCTCGGCCTCCAAGGCCATTCAACATGCCCTGCTCGAATGTGGGTGACGAATAACTCTCCATATGCTGCAGAGCACCTCTTCTCATGGTGCCAAACACCTCTCCTCATGGAGCCGAGCACTTCTCTTTGGGACTACGGTTGAGCCCCTTTTCTGAGCTCGGACCATTCCCGAGCAAAGAGGAGTAAATAGCGGTATTACACCGTGGGCTAGTGACTACTGTTCTGTATGGCATTCCGCGTGTGTTCCACATGACCCTAGTCGGATTCTGTCCTCTCTCAGTTGCCCCTATCATCTTGCTGTTGCTCGGACACTCAAGCTACTAGAAGGTGATGCGATGACCTTGCTCGGTTCGTTGTTGTTCCTTTTGATCGGGAGACTTGTCGAGCAAGTTTTGCTAACGTATTGCCACTTAACCCAATTGTACGTTAATTGCCATTTTCGCCACGTGGCTTACCTCTATTGATTCTATACCACATTTATTGCGTGCATTGAATGCGCATTAAATGCATACGGCGTTAGCTGTACCTTGGGCACATGAATGTTGGACGTCATTTTTAATAAATGCCAATCATATGAGTTTATGACTGTTGGGGAGCTTGGCCTCTCAAGTTCGAACAATATTCCATCCTGATCGACTCATAGCCCGTTAACATCTGTGCTCGATCGTAATGATCCGAGCATCCTTCATGCCCTGTTCGGCGCACTTTGCCCTAGGCGCCGTAACCCTTGGCGCTTCATTTGGACGAAAGGGGAGAGTATAAAAGGGGGGAGGCCTCTTATTCTCTTCTCTTTATGAACCCCCATCTCTTCCCACTTTTGGCAATTTCTGACGTTCTTCGGCGACTGCAACTCGTCTTCTCTGGTGGCTCTTCGTCTCTTGGGATATATCTTGTGCTAAGGTATTCATCTCGTTTCCTTATCTTCCTCGTACTTGGTTATTTACAAACTCTTTATTAATCATTTTATAGCACTGTCGTTACTCCGCCATGGCCACGGTGGCTGTCAAAACTTGGGAAGAGGCTTAGCCCCTGCTCTCATCGCTTCTGCACCTCCACCACTGCCGCTGG
>JAOTRH010094315.1:0-16333 GCA_034768845.1 Heliamphora exappendiculata
GCCTGTGTGTAGAAGTTATTAATTGGGCCATCCACAGCTTTTCAATTGGAAAGTAGTCCAATGGAAAAATATATATAAACCCAAAATAGGCTGCTTATTGGACCATATAGACATGGCATGGAAACCCATCCAACTGGTCAATTGGCATTTTTATGGGAACTTTCTCAACCTTAAGCATTAAACTTTTGTGTAAGAAAAATTTAAAATAATCACAGACGAATATGAAAAGATAAATTTTAAGTGGTTCGTCAATTTATTTACATTCACGGGTTACAAAATTTAATATACAGAGAAGAGAGTACAAATTGCTCGATTCTTATAAATTTTTTATTTCAAACAATTTGCACACTCTAATTATCCGAACATATAATCATATTTATAGGAGAGAAATGGAGATCAAATTTAATATTACTTTTACTAGTCGAGTTTAAAACTAATCAAACTTGTACAAATTTACATTCTTCAGAACTTTTCAAAAAATTAAATTGATGTAACTAAAATTTAGTAACATGATAAACTAAAAGTTTATCTCAACTCAAATAAGAACTGAGCTAAAATTTTCAACATGAACAATATCACTTACAAGAGTCTAAGGTTGCTTCTTTACCTCTCTTTTCAAATTTATTGGGTTTATTTATATTTTATTTGTCTTTTGAAAATATTACTTTTACTTTCTTTAAAACAAAAGGAAAGTAAAAATTTTGATAAAAAATAAAGATTGAATGAAGTGTTATGGATCTAGCATAGATTAGATTTGCTATTAGGTCCATATGCCTCCAGAATAGATCGGTCATCTATAGTGAGCTTGATCCATGATTGTATCACGATTAGTGTCGAGTTTAAGAGTATTAATGAGGATTGCATGGTCAAGCAAATGAGTTTTGAGCGTAGTGTGGTCGAGTTATATAACATTAATGGCGATTTGATTAATTCTAGTAATTCTAAGCAAGTCTACTGTTAGATTCTTCTTTGAGGTTTTAGAGGACTGGTTCTATTATATTTTACCATCTCTTACATTTTTACCCCATACATTTGGCGTTGACTATGGAAAGATCCATTCAAAACATTACCAGAGTTTACAAAGGCTACCCATCTCGAGTAGTTTTTGTTAGAGTTGATGTACGTCCAAAGTGCTTACGATATAGACATTCCTCATACCAACCTAGGCATTGTTGAGGAAAGCATTCCATTTAGGAGCCTTTTAGATCGCTTGATGACAACTCCAATCATGAAACGGCCCTCAATGTCATAGGAATTGAACTCATAAAACTCCAACCAGCCCTGAAAAACAAGAAGATAGAGCATAATCTACAATCCATAAGTCGAACCTAGTATAGGGGTTCAAAGTTTTCTAGAAATTGCTTTAAAAACCCTATCTTGATCAAGCTGAGGTGAGATCCAGATGTGGGTTGGGTGTTCAAAGAGTTCACCTCAGCCCATCAAACCTCAAGTAATGAAGGGAGCAATTATACCCCCACAAAGGCAATGTCATGTTGGTGCTGTCCTATAAGAAAGAGTCAAACCACACCTCTACTCATGGAAGCAGTGAGTTGAGGGAATGGTTCTCGAACAATGAACGAAAAGTCTTTGCAAACCAGGAAGACGGTCGATGATGAGATGTCAAACCCACCAAAAATGCCAAACTACGGATGAAAGTTGATAACTAACTATTTACTGAGAAGGTCAAATCATTAGAACCACCAAGAGTTTTGCTTATGATGACAAGATCAACCTTCACTTCCCCATCAATCATTTCAAACTAATAATGACCTTTATGGAGCAAGAATAACATTCTAATGTGCAAAGTGTTCTCTTCAAATTTGGGAGATGTAGGCCTAAGGTGGTTTGACAAGCTCTCAATAAGTTTAGTAGCGAGTTAGGATGAGTAGTCTAGTGCGTTTGTCGATTAACATTACAAACACCAAGATTCGAAAGGAAAACAACACTTTTTTTGCCCTAAAAAGGGGATGAAAGAACCCTTGAGAGATTGCACACGAAGATATTCGAAGAGCTACAACATCAGGCATTGCAATGAATATTTGCTAGTGGCGTCCTTAAAGCACGGCCTTGTGTCGGGAATAAGTTGCGGGTCTCACTGACTAAGAAGCCACTGAGTGATGTTTTAGACCTTATGATTTGCCTCAAGCAATATGTAAGGGTGGAGAATGTAGACACCCCAATCTGACCAAGTTAAGTTTTAGGTACCTGTCTCGAATACACTCTAATGATAAAAGTATGAGAATCATGCTCGAAGATATTTCAAAGCAAGAAAAATCATGAATATGGCACAAAACCCAAGGAAAAACCCTAAAAGCCTTCAGGCCTTGACATTTGTGTGACACCCGTAACCTTTTTGCAAACCCTAAACCAAACTGTGACTTTCTTTATTGCGGTCGTAGCTTGTTTATCTCGGTCGCAACTTTGAAAAGTCGCGGCTGTCCTTTTCACCACGATAAAGGTGGCAACCGTCACTGTAAAAAAATAAAAAGGTAGCGGCCATCACTATTACCCCTTTTTGGACAAATGACAACATCCCAGAAGGGGTCTGTGTTGTTGACCTTGCCTATAAATAGGCGTCGTTTCCAAGTAGAATAAGAAGAAGAGAAACTTGGAGGCCCAAACTCTCCCCAAATATACCCCCACCCGATATTCTCCTATCCATTCCACACTTTTCAAGTCTCATTTGTGTTATTGCTTGCATTGAATGAGTTTTTGGAGCTCATATTAGCTTTGAGATAGCCTATTCTCACCCACGAGAGGCTATTCGACGTGGATATTCACACGAAGTAATCTTAGGAACCCACAACTCTTCTTAAACCCTCATCTTCTTCCCCTAAGGGTGTCTTGGATAAGATTTTTATTGTTTTTATTGCTTATTTATCATTTATCTTAATCTAAGCATTATTCCTTCAAGTTTTCTATTACTAACAGTGTATTCGTATCTCTCTGTTTCGTGTATTTATGATTATTTTTATTCTGTTTCGACGCTCATGAGCACACAAAACACTTCAAAAGCTTTCTAAGGTTCTAGAACATGACGACCGCGACTTTCTCATGTCACGGCTGTATGTTTTGTTAAACCTACAGTCACGGTTGCATGTTTTGTTAAACTTACTCGTGTCCGCAACATTATATTGTTACAGTCGTGACAATTGTTCCGAGGATAAAAATGTGAAAACTCTTTTCAAAACTCTTTGATATTTGTTTATTTCAAGGTTGTATATCATTTTATTGTTCTGTTTAGCATTTTCTTTCTTCCGTGCCTCAGTTTTTCTTGCTGGATAATAAATGGCATATCTGACTTCGACCAAATGGGTCATGGTCTCCATTATGTGCATCTTTCTTTTTATATATTCTATGGTCATAAAAACATGATGGTCGCAGCCTTTCAATGTCACGGTCGAGTGTTGTGTTAAACCTATAGTAAGGCTGTGAGCTTCGTAGCTAAGCCGATCCTTTTTCTGCCTTTGTATCGCACGGCCACAACATCATGTTGTCACAGCCGTGATATTCGTGTAAGGCTAAAAGCATGAAAACTATTTTAAAACTTTTTGTTATTCCTTTATCTCTATAAGGTCTTTCTTCTCTTTATTCTGTTTTGCATATTTTGTATCACATTCCATGTTCTTGATGAAAAAATGATGGTAGATCTGTCCTAGATTAAATGGGTCTTGGTATCCATTCTGTATACCCCGTTTCTCTCTATTTTCTAGATTTACAAACATGACGGTCGCATCTTTTTCTTCATTTTCGTTATGACCGCCATATCCTTTTGTTATGGCCGTGAGGTTTTGTGTGACTAGTGACATGAAAATGTGTTTTAAATATTTTGTTATTTATTTTGATATCATGTACATTCTATTTTATAGTTATTACTTGTATAGAGGATGAAGGATGATCGATCTAACCTAGAACCAATAGGTAACCTTATACGGGTCTTTATCGTGTATATCCTATTCATTTGAGTATGTTTTAAGTCTTATACAATATTTTATACCCTTTTTGTACCTTTAAAAATTATGACCGCGACTTTTATTTGTCACGGTCGTGAAATGTTTCATTTTGTTTATCGTGATAACCTTATATTTATTACGACCGCATGTTTTATGACTATTTTTATCATGGTCACAACATATGTTACTACGACCGTGAGTTTTCTGCATGTCCAGTAGCTTAAATACGATATTATAATTTTTTCTGTTTATTCTGTATAACATGTTTATAGAATGTTAAGGGCAGAGACATTGTTGCATGATACTTAGACCTTTATTTGTTCATTTTATCTCTTATTTGCATGTTTTTTATTTTGCTTTGCTCAAACGATATGTGTGGCATATCTAAAAATAACAACCAAGTTGCATGATCTTAGAAATCATAGTTAAGATTTTGTTTTGTTATTTGCTTTTGTTTGAACTCTTTTTAACCTCTCGTTCTGTATATGTTACATTTAAAAAGAATATAATAAGAACCAATATTGACAAAGTAAAGGCTAACATCACAGTTGGACGAAAAGGGTTCTTAACACATTCTCTTTTCGTACCTTAACTTCCGAATCATCTTTTTCTCTGGTTACGTTCTTTAAAGGCCCGTAGTCATCTTTTTAATTTTTCTTGATTTTTCTCAATAATCAAGTGTCGATTCTATTTTTCTAAAAAATAATGTCCAAATATCTTGAATTTTCTTATTTTGAAAAGAAAAGAATATTTTTCTAAAAACAATAGATGTTCGGTGTATCTTGCGAGACCAAAACATCTACAGTGGAGAAGTCCAGGTAGTTTGATAACAGTGAAGGCGCGTCCAATCCCAGAGGACCGAGTAAGAAGCCAAAAAGAGATAGCCTTAGAGGAATGATCAAGCTAGGGGATGAGATGTGCAATCCAAAGAAGACCGTCAACACTATCTTCAAGGAATTGATATACCGGGTCCTCCCCAAATTAGAGAAAGGTCATACTTTATTTGGCCTCCAAAGATGTCAGAGGAGACCTTGAAGGACGCTATCACAAAATGAAATTAAATGGAGGTGTTCTTATTACAAGAAAAGAAAACATAAGACAGAAGAATGTAAGGTCTTTAAGCAGCACCTGGAAAACCTGGTGAAGCAAGGACATTTAGGGGAGTTCATTGATGCAAAGGCTACAAAAGAGAGGCATGTCGAGGCCCACTAGGTCAATAACCCCCTCGAGCCGTTCGTCATGGGGACACCAACATAATTCATCGCATAATAGACCCTAGTAAAAAGAACAATCTCTCAGAAAAAAATGTCAAAAGCATAACATATGAAACAAACGAGATAACATAAAAAAGTTCGAGGGTAGAAATCAGCCGCATATAAATTTCATTTATCAAGGAGAACTCATAGAGGGCCTAGCACCCCATAATGATGCCTAGGTGGTCACCCTCAACTTATGAGAATACTACATCAAAAGGATCCTCATGGACTAAGGCAGTTCAGTTATTATCATGCACCTTGATCTCGTCAAGAAACTCGGTATTAGTGAAAAGGACCTAATCCCTGCCCTTACTCTCCTTATACTGTTCAACATACAACCCATATGATTCATAGAGAGAGTAATGATTGCAATCACAGCCAGTTTGGTGGAAATCCTCATGTGTTTCCTTGTGGTCGATGTTCCCTCAACATATAACGCCATTCTTGGAAGGCCTTAGTTGCATGAACTGAAGGCGGTCTGTACTACGTACCACCAAATGATGAAGTTCCGTACCTCAGTAGGTATGGACGTAATATATGGGGATCAAGTCAACGCTAAACAATGTTTCATAGCATCTTGGAGACAAATCAAAACAACAAGCATGTTTAGGTTATTAAAGTGCCAAATTAATCCATCCTTGAGGACGTCGGAGGCGAGGCCAAATATAAGGCCCTAGAGGATCTCAAGACCTTCCCCAAGATCCAGAGAATCTGAAGAAGTTTTTCTTCCTTGGCTTCACTATGACCGAGAAAGAAAAACTTAAGATAGTAGAATTCTTGAAGGAGAACATTGAAGTGTCCGCATAGACCCCATACGACGACATACCATGGATGTACCCTGCTTTCATCTGTCATGCATGCAAGGTTAACCCAACATACAAATTTGTGAAGCAACGCAACCATAGATCGGCACCTCATCATGCAGAAGCAATGTCCGATAAAGAGTAAAAGCTAATGGAAGCTAACACTATCAGAGAAGTTTAATACCCTGATTGGTTATCAAATACCATTGTGGTAAAAAAATATAGCAGATGTAGGGTTTGCATGAATTTCACGAGTCTAAACAAAGCCTACCTTAAAAAAAATTTTTCTTACAAAAAATTGATTCGTTGGTAGACTCAACAGCTAAACATGAACGAATGTGCGAATGAGATTCCTCGATGCTTACCTATATTACCATCAAATCGCAATGCTTGACGAGGATCAGGACACAACCGCATTCATCACCCAAGGGAGATTTAATATTATAAAGTAATGCATTTGGGTTGAAAAATGTTGAGGCATTCCAAATGAAGATAGTAAGCTATCCATTTGCGTTTGAGACAATATTTTATATGATTTTTTTTTTTTTGCATTTTATAAACTTTTTCAAAAATTTTCTTTTTTATTGTCAAGGTTGTATGCTAAAAATCATGAATTTTATTTAGTTTTAATTTTATTATTTAATTTTATTTTTAATAAAATTATTTTTTTATTTTATGAAAATCTTAATAAACAATGCATGCAAATATCATTTCTTTAATGTTATACATGTATATCCTTTATTTTGTACAGTATTTAATCAGGCGTGTAGAGTACGATTTGAATACTGAAGACCAGATTATAGATTCTTATAGAAAATAAGTTTTGTTCACAATTTTGATAGAAATGGACAAATCATCGATACGATTGTAGCATAGAGTTTTAGTAGACCTGTCTCGGTTGCGGGGAATAAATAATAGCGTTGTCTATTATTTCGATTCGCTGTGCTAGTACACTTTGTATGTATTGAACATAATCACATTGAGGTAATTAATTTTATACTTATTATATAAATTAATTTACACTCCAAGATTATTATGAGTGATTATGCTTTTAATCTCAAAATAATTATTATTTACGTATATTTAATATTCATTATTTTGATTCATTAGAGGGTGCAATCTTTTATGGATCAATAGTCTCGGTGAGTTGGATAGTGGTATTAATTATATGGTGAATACTAATTATTAACGGAATCCACGTCTCGATTATTCGAGATTAATGATACCCACTTAAGGGAGCTTATAAGTTATGACTGGGTCAAATCTTACAGGTGAATTTAATTATCTAATAGTCAAATAAGTTAAGCGCAAGAACTTAAGAAATTTTAAAGATGTTGATTAAATTAAATTGTTAGTAATTAAACTTAATTGGCGAGTATCGAAAATCTTAACGTGGAGAGATGAGTTAAGCATTTAATAACAGGAGCTCAATACAAATTGGTCTTGAGATTATGGCCAAGAGTGTAGTTACAATTCTTTAGTGGTATGAACTGTAATTTAGTATTTTATGAAAATTATAAAAATTGCTGTAATATTTTTATAATTAAAAAAATCGCTGAGAGATTTGCGTATTTGCAAAAATTATTGGATGGGTATTTAGGATACACTAGAAGTTTATGTCATAATTACTCCACAAGTTCTTGCTGTAGCCTTATAAATATGCAGGTAGACTGAACCAAATTCAGAAGTTGTCTTTCAATACTAAAGTTGTCTAGGTTTTGCCGATACTAGTTCTCGAAAGATCATAACCCATACTACGTTCAAAAATTGAATTGAAAATATAGTAGAAGGTCTGACTGGAGTTTCAACTAGAAAAATTAAAGTTCGTAGTTGAAGAAACGACCAAAAAATGTTCATCTGAATTAACTGTAATGTCACGTGTTTTTATTTTGATCGTTTGGCATCAAAAAAAATTTATCTGGAACTTATTTTAGCGATTGCCCATCCAGTTTTATTTTTTCAAAAAATCGTTTACAAATCAATGATTTTGCCAGTTTGCCTCCAACGTTCATAAGAATCGAAGAAATAAAAAAGTTGGGACTACTAGGTCTTTGAGACCGTTTAGGTTTTGACAATTCTATTCAATCTAAAATTCTTATGTTGTTATGAAATTGGAGAGTTATGATTTTGTAAAACTCCTAATTCAATTAGGAGACATGGTATTTTGATTAGTATAAGTTTTTCGTTTTAAATAAAACTCCGATAGGAATTATGAATTTTAATATTATTAAGAGTTTTGGATCAGAATTAATATCAAATTAAAAGACTAAAGTACAAGACTTGAAGTTCAAAGTATAAATGTTTGATACAGTTTCGAGCTGCGCAGACAGTACAGAATTTCTCTCTGCCAGATCATCGCTCGAGTGGTAGTAAGATCGTTCAAGCAAACAATTAGCAGTTTCAATTTTATTAAAACTTAAAGTTTTGGATTTTTATTCCTCTAAATATATGGGAGTGGTTTTAGAATTCCATGATTGATAGAGTAAAAACAAATTAATACAGGATCAAGTCAGTTTAATGGTTCAACAATTCTCTCAAGTCACAGGACTTAAATTCGAAGTTCATTCTTATTCATCTTATGTGGATTCTTAAGATTATCTTTGGTGGGTTCCTAAAGTTGTCATTGGTGGATTCCGTCGGCATGAAGTGTTGAGGATTCGTTACTTGAAAAAATATTGAGGATTCAGTGTAGTGGTGATCATGTACAGAAAACGGTGCATGTAGATTCGACAAATAAGGACTAAGGTGTCTAGGTTGCGAATTTAACTGGTGTTTGTTGCCATCCGTGAATTATATCGGCGTAAAATATTAAGGATTCAATACTTTGAAGAAACACTAATGATTTAGTGTGGTGATAATCAAACACGAGGAACTATCACGCCCCAAACTTGTAACAATAAAAATTCACGATATAAAAGGTAATGAAACCCGAATTTAAGATTTTATGAACAAATCCAATCAAAAGATTAACTTAAACTAAACTTTACTGGAAAGATAAACCAAAATATTTCATTTTTTCCATCAAATAAGAAGTAAAAGAGAGCATTTTATCTGTAAAATAAGCTCCAAAAATACCCATTTATGCAGTAAATGATGCCCAAAAGATACCCAATAAACCTCTTTTTCAAAACAAATTTTCAAAATGTACTGCCCAGCGAAACTCGCTTGAGCGGATTCTAAGTGATGGAAAAACATTAAATTCTTCCATCATTTGAACATAGTTTTTGTAATCAAAAACTTAAAAGTTAAAATATACAATTATTTTGGAATCACATCTAGCATCTAAAAAAAACTTGAAAAATAACATTTTAAACCACAGAGTTTCATAAGAGAAACCAAGGCATAAGTCCGAAGAAATAATCCGACGATTTCACATGCATACAAGTCATGAGTACACGGCCTTAGAGCCTTACAAAATAGGTTCCACCAACCCTCAACTTACACTTACAACGTATCATAAGATTGAACTACAATAATACAATTCCAAAAAAAAAAAAAAAAAACTTCTCAAAGACATGTAATTTCATCAAAATGACCCAACTGGGTCCCCAATTATGGTCCACCTCACTCGGCGACTTATTCCACTTGATTACCTAAAATGTTTTATACAACATGAGTCAAGACTCGCAGAAAATATATTAAAGAAGAACAGATACTTGATATGCGAGAATAATTATGTGAATGCACAACAAGTGTTTAGTTAAAATACCAAACTCACTTTTCTAATCATAAGTTCGTGACTTCACCACACGCACACACACATATGCACATATCTTCCGACACTTTCCAAGTTCACCTAACTCGACGTATTTCCCAATTCTCGTTAACTCTTATCATCACAACCATCGTATACCTCTTTGGGATCACCGTTCGAAGGGTAGGGCATTCATTACAAACCACTTCGGGGTCACTATCTGAAGAGAGGACATTCGTTATAGACCGCCTTGAAATCACCATATGAAAGGTAGGATATACATTACAAACCACTTCGGGAGCACCATACGAAAGGAGGACATTCATTGTAGACCGTCTCAGGATCACCGTCCGAAGGGTAGAACGTACATAAGAGTATAAAAACGGCTCAGGACTCGTGGGCGGCCCGGGGCCCGTTACTGTGCGGGCTCAATCCGGTCAAGGCCCTAGCCCGTAGACCCCATCCTTGGGCCTGGGCCTCCTCTCAAAGCCCGTGGGCTGGGCCTGAGCCTGGGTCCATCCAAAAACCCGCCCTTGTAAACATTTAATTTTTTATTAATAAAATTTATATTACATTTTATTATTTTAATTGTTTAAGTTTATTGTATTTAATTATTAAAAATATAAGTTATAATAAATTAATAAACTTATAATAACATAAAATATAAACTTATCAATTAATAATAAACTTATAGTAAACTAATAAACATTTAAAATATAAACTTATATAATCTAAATTAATAAGTTGTAAACTTATACTAAATAATTAACTAATCAATTAATAATCATATATGATAAACTTATAATAATATCAAGTATATTAAACTAATTTAATAACTAATAAATTAGTCAATTTATTTTAAATCTAATAAGTTTATTATAAACTAATGTAGTATATTATAAATTATAAACGAATAAATTTATAGTTTATAGTTTAATAACTAATAAAATAATAAAATTATATTTATATAATATAATAAAGTAATAACTAGTTTATAATTTAACTTAAAAACTTATTATTATAATTTTAATACATTAGTTTATAATATATAAACTAATAAATTATTAGTTATAAACTTATATAATATAATAAACTTTAAGTTTATAATTTTTAAGTTAATATATTAACTACTACTAATAAAGTAGTAAACTAACATTATATTATAAATTTATAAACTAAATAACTATAAAAATACAAATTAAACAAAAAAATTTCAAAAAAATCAAGACCCGTCCAGAAGTCGGGGTTCGAGGCTCAAACCCGAGCCCTTTACCTCTAGAACCTGAGCCGACTCCCAAACAAAAAAGGCTGGGCCGACCCGGCCTGAAGATTTGGCGGGAACCCAGTGGGCCCGAGCTGGGCTTGGCCCGCCCGAACCACGGCCGGGACAGGCCAAAATTACATTCCTAGACGTACATTATAAACCACTTCGAGATCATCATCCGAATGAAAGACATACATTACAAACTACTTTAGGATCACCATTCGAAGGGAGAGCATACATTATAAGCCACTTTGTGATCACCATCCGAATGGTAGAGTTTCAATCATCGTCAATTCCTCAAATTCCATACGTGAGTCCAACCTAAACATAATTTCTCTCGCCAAACCCACACAATTAGGATTTAAGACATTAATAAATTCTAACATCCTCTCGTTTAGTATATTCGGGTTGAAAATAGTTCAAAACCTCCAATCGATCATTTCATAATAATCACATTTCAACATATTCATCACATTCATTCAAATTTCCCATCCATTACCTCATAGTTTTCTCGTTTCATCAAAATTCATTGAATTTTTGCACAAATAAGTTACCACAACCTCCAATTTATCAAAAAGCACATTAATTTCATCATTTGAGTTCATTAACCCAAAAAATCTTAAATTTGTTCAAGGTTCAACCCAACCAAATCCTAAATCCATACTTTCAAATCAAAGAATCTCTAACAACATTAACATAATATATTTATCTTAAATCACCCACAAATCTAAGATTTAGCATGCTTTAATATTAAATCCTAATCTAGGATTCAAAAAATATAGATTTTTATGATTTTATAAAAATTCAACAACAATGTAACTCATACACCTGTATTGATCAATAATAGTTATAGATCCTACCTCTTTGATGTCAAAACCTCAAGAACCAAGTTCTAGCAAGCTCCAACGACGAAGATCTCCAACCAAATGGTGAGAAACGAGCTTTCAACGCGTAGCTCCAACCTCTGATGGATGTATAATCGAGAGGGAAGCAAGAGATGAGCTCTAATGGAGGCTTAGAGGACCTCAAAAGAGCTCTTAAGGGGTTTTTAGGATTTTTTTCCGAGCTTAGAGAGAGAGAGAGAGGAAATGAGGGAATGAAGAAAAGAGCTTTAGTCCACACTTTTAAAAAGCTGTCTACCGGCATTCCGCTCAAGTGGACTCACGACCGTGAGCAACCACCGCTGTGACAGGATCCAAAGAAAGAAAATATACCTATGATTATAACTTAAGCCAAGCACCTCAAGGCTCAACCTAACATCCAACAATAGTTATCCTTATGCAATACCCAAGTATATAATTATCATTAACAGTCGTTATCATGTCAAGTTTTATTTCTTTTGTATAATTAAACATTTAACTATTTCTCATTGAAATAACATAACATGATTTCATTATTCATTACAAATAAAAAAAGATCAGGTCCTTATTGAAACGATGCACGTGGAATCACAAGCGAAACTTAAGGTGTCTAGGTTAAGGTTCGATCAGATTCTGTAAGTGTTTTGTAACTGTACAGTGATATAGTGCTTGATTTACCTGTATTTGAATTAATGCTGCAATTTTTATCTGAATTAAGGTTTTTCACATAAAAATTGCAAGGGTCATATTTTTTTGTGATTGGTTTATTTAATTTTTAATCATTTATTATTGCCTAAATTTAAAATAATTAACAGTTGACGTTATTTCTATTCCGTTGTATATAAAAGAAATCAAATATGTTTTTTTTCAAGGAAGATGCCATGCTAGCCGCCTAGAAATTGTGTTTATGACTTGTTGAAGGTTTAGTTTTAAATGAATATTTTGATGGCTGAAGCTCCTTTTTAAATTCAATTAATTAATGTGTAAAATAAAGATGATAGGGATAGCTTACCTAAGCTTAGTCATGAATTGGACTTCAACCTCATTTTTTTTCGGCTCCTAGGGCCCAATGAATTTGAAAAAAGTTGAAACGTTGCGTGTTGGCTCACATGCATGTATTTATATGACATATTATAATTTATATGTTTCCCTTTTATAGTTTTTGCTTTTTTAATTATTTTTTTACCTTCTGACTAAGATTTCTTATTTTTTAAGGTTGTATCGATGAAGAACCGAAAAATTACGAGATAATTATTAAAAATAAAAAAAATAGTTTACTAAATATGAAAGTAGGTAATATAGAATTTAATTTATTGGCTTAATTATTTTAATTTTTTTTTTAATTTTTAATTTTTTCTTTATATTTTGATTAAAAAAATTATCTTTTTCAACTAATCTCGATAAAAAGAATTGAAAAAGTATAAAAAATTAGCCAAATAATAAACAAATTCACTTATGTATAAAATCAAACAAAATAAGATAAATAAATCTATACTATTACTATATATATTATTGCAATACATTATTAGCTCTATTGAAGTTAATAATTATAATTATTTCCCCATGATTTTGAGTTTTATAAATACAAAGACACATATTCTATTGTTATTGGCTCTTCTTTAATTTCTCTTAATCATGCTCTCATTTACACATAATTACAAAATGAAACAAAATAGAAAAAAAGATGTGGATAAAGGAGAGCTGGATAACTTTAGTTGTGAATTAGACAAATATTGCAAGTAATAATAAGAATACCTTCCAAAGAAAGGGACGGACAATTTTTATATGAAAAATTTCAACTTCGGTAAAAATTATGGGACCAATTTAAATTTAGGTATAACAAGCATTATACTATTAAGTAGGGACGAAGTTAGGATTTTAACTCTAGGGCGTACAAAAACTACATCAAAAAAATTTATAGTTAATAATAAAAATTATGTTTTGTATATCAAAATAAAAAAAATAACATCCATATAATTTTAATTATTGATAATAAAAAATTTTGAAGTGATAGGGTGGAGGATGACCATGGCCCCTTGCCTTCATCCATGCTGTTAAGTAGATACAAAAATTAACTTATAGACTCTTTTTGAATTTGTAACTTGAACTATTTCAATTAAATTTGTTGAATTCACGTGCATCTTTCCTTTGCTTAATCAGTGCAATACTAAATTCATGATACCTTCCAAAAAAGTTGATCTTATAACTTCCATGTAATATTTCTATTTTGAAGAGCTGCCAAGAATACTCTATGTTCTTTGGAGTCTGTTTTATAATCTCTTCTTATTTTAAAACTCCTCAAACAACCTATATATAAATTGTAGAGTGTTCTCGTTATGAAAATAAGACCCGAGAGTTATATAAGGCAACTGCTTCATATTATGTACAAGTTTAACTAACTTAAAATCTTTATTAAATGCGTCATAATGCAAATGGGATTGAAACCCGGAAGCACTTTAACGCTCGAGCGCTGAACTAATTGTTCAAATACTAAAACTACTGTAACTACATATTCATTAGGGCAAGATATTGTGGTCCAAACTTAATCTTTTCTCTCAACCAAATAAAACTCCAAATATAACAAAAATAATTTAAAACTAGGTTGAGTTTTATCAGAGAAATTGTCAAAACAGTTTAAAACTCTAAAACTTAACTCTCTCTCCATTTGATAATGCCATGGCAAAACACAAAGACTTAAACCAGTCAACTTAAAATTTTTATGAACACTGAAACACATAAGCACTTGAATTGTAGTTCTGTAAGTTGCAAAGCAAATACACACAAAAGAATACCAAGTGAAAAGTATGCACGACACAAAAACATATCAAAAATTGAATTTTGAAAAGCATCCGTGACACAAAAACATATCAAAAATTGAAAGTTTTAATTTTTGATTATTTTTTCTTAATTTTCTTCCCTTAACAATATATTTCTCTCTTTTTTGTCACGAATTGACAAAAACAAACATCTATAAAAGAGAAATTTTGGCAACTAACAAGATGAATATACATAAACTAAGAGCTCAAAATTTTGATTATGCAATTTTTTTAAACTTGAATAGTATTCATGCACAATTTGTATGAATCAAATAATATCAAAAACAATTTGAAGAACCATGTGCATTAACTAAAATAAAAATTATAACAATTTATCTCAATATGATGAGGTTCATGAAAAAATTAAGTGGGTGTTTCTGTATTTTTAATAATTATTAATTTAAAGTTCAATAATTATTGTTATCAATATTTTATAATCACATTTACAAATTCATAATCTTAACATACTTAGAAGTCAAACCGGATCAAATTTCACATGATACTTGTTTAAAAAAGATGGATGTTTCCCCTCAAATAGAATTTCACAAATTTTCTTCTTTTTCACATACTTTTGCGCTTTGATTGATAACTTTCACACTATTGCAAATGGTGTCATTCTCCATTAACTCAATTTTTTTAATGTATCAAGTGATGGTTAATTATCACAGAAAAGCATAGGTAGCCTTTTCTTCTTGCCTTTTCCAATTATATATAAATGTTATTCTCAAAAGAGAAAAGAGCAATAAAAGATAAATTAATAGAAGTGGTTGTAGACAACAATATTTCATTAACCATCAAGGTTAATGAAATATGTGATTTGTAAGAATTTTTGAGAAAGTTATAAACAAATTTGATCACCTGCACAGAGACTTTTTATTAATAAAATTAAACGTACTCAAATATCACGGGATTTATAATCATAAAAATCATTACTTTGATAAAGTGTAATGATTTATGTTTTAGAAAAGTATACTAATTCTACTTCAACTAGATAAAATCATCATTAGTAACATAGAATTTAAGCACAACACAACAAAATTATATCCCTAAAAAAAAGATAAACCACAGGACAAATCTTAGCCTATGAAAACAGAAGCATGCATCACAAAGTAGGATAAACTCCTTCGAATTTTTTTAACACTTTTGAAGAGTTTTTAACAGAATTAATCAAATCTAAATTTTAACCCAAATAGCTCTGATTATTACTTTGGATGGCAAAGCTATAGTGCGAAGCTTTTTGTTTTATAAATGACATAAGCTCTCTCCAGGTTGACCGCTAGTGTAATTAAGGTACTGCGAGCTGATTTTTATAAAACTATTTTGACAGGAGTTCTCAGCATATTGGCAGGGTCGGCTACTGCAACTTAATAACTTGCCTAGGGCATCTTAAAATCGAGAGGCCTTACTTTTTAAAATTTTAGAAATTATGTTGTATAAAAATAATTGTAGAGAAAATAATTTTTTAAAATGAAAAATAGCTTGTATTGGTATTATAAAGATAATATTTGTAATTGATCCAACAATAAATATGGTACCTAAACAATTTTTGCAACAAAAATAAATTCACCTAAACAGCCTTTGTAGCAAAAGTAAGTTTGTAAATTCATTTAATAGTCACGAATTACGAATCACTATATCTCGCAATTTGTATAAAAAATAGTGTAAGATATAATTTATTAAATATTTT
>JAOTRH010094326.1:0-20000 GCA_034768845.1 Heliamphora exappendiculata
TAAGAACAATAGAAGCCCTATTCTGCATTAATTCAGGCCTTGTGAATCGCGAGTATTGCAATATATCAAACGTTTATACCTAAAACTGACAAAAGGACAAGTATATGGGTTCTTCTTTATATATATCTCATGGTGGTAGAATTAATTTACGCACATCTTAACACATACCACTACAAGAAAATACACTTTTGCTTATCAAAACTTTAGTCAGCAAAAGTTATTTTTTGGTTGCCAAAACCTTTTGCAGACCAATTTTTTTGGTCGCTCTTATGTGGCGCCAGAATTTTGAGATTTTTAAAAAATGTTAAAAAATAAAGAAATTTAAAAATATTTTTAAAAAAAATTTTAACACCTTGAAAATTAAAATTTGAAAATTTATTTTTGTTGAAAATAGAGTCGACATTTAGTTTTTAAGAAAAATTAAGAAAAAAAATGGCTACTGATCTTTAAAACATTTAACTAGAGAAAAATAGCTCGGGGTTAAAGTACGAATCGAAAAATGTGTTAGGCATCCCGTTCGCCCAACCGTAAAGTTGACCTCTACTAATCATCATTAATTCTTGAATCAAAAATATGTTAGGCACCCCGTTAGCCCAACCGTAAGGTTGGCCTCTATTAATCATCGTTAATTCTTGAATAAAATTTCTCAAATGCATGCAAATAAAGAAAATAGAGACAAAGATGGAGCATTCAAAATCAAATAATGAAAATACATAACATATGTATATAGAACGCTAAATAAAACAAATACCAAAAGAAAAGTTCTAAATCCTACGGCGTGCAATTCTAACTAAAAGATACATAAAATACTCCCACGTGTGGTATTATTAAAATAAACCAACTCTCATGATTTTGCATAAAAGAACAAAAATATGCTAAACATTGTTAAAATTATCTAAACATGAATTGCTAACAAAATAAACTAAACGATTCTAAGCATTACAATAAACTAACATATAAAACATATATATTCTTAAACTATCAAAATCATAACCAAGAAAGCATATGAAAATCCTATATTAAAAGTTTACCAAAGAAAAATAATAAAAGCTAATAACAAGTGTTTTATGTACTAATGCGATAAGAAAATATTTGAAAATTTAATTTGAAAGAAAAATTAAATAAAGGAAAAACTTACAACAAAAAAAAAATTAAGCCAAGACAAGAAGGTTTAAAAAATTCTATTAATAAAATAATATCTAACTATTCACATTTTATATTTTAAAAAAGAAAAAAAAAATAAAAAAAATAAAAAAAATGAAATGAATAATAGAGTTTTAGCTTTTATTAAAAGAAAAAATTATAATGTCACTTAAAGGTGAAAATTAACTTAAGAGTCTTTTTGTGATTTTTAGATTTAAGAAAGAAAAATAAATCTATATATAAAAAAGAGAGAGAAAATGAAGCTTTTAAAGGAAAGTGAAGCTAATAAATAAAATGCTATATCATAAAAACTAGTAATAAAGGAAAAGGAAAGAAAATTAAAGTTAATAATAAAAGAAAATAAAATAAGAGGCTAAAAAAATTAAACTAATACCAAGAAAATAAATGAACATTAAACTAATATTACAAGAAAAGAAAATAAAATTGTAGATTAGAAAGAAAAGTCTACATTATATATAAAAAAAAAGGACATTACAAAGAAATTAAAAGAAAAAAAAGTAAAGAGAAAATAAAATATACTAGTAAAAGAAAATTAAAATAATACTAAAAATGGTATAAAAAAAATAATTACGACTATTTAACTTGAATGTGAATATAGTACTAACAACTACATCCACATAAAATGTAAATGTATTATTATAACAATTAACAATACTAATAAGTTGTAATTGCCAAAATATGTTAGCACTAAATTAATAAAATAATTAAAAAATGTGCTTAGTGTGAATGTGCGAACTAAAAAAAATAATTAAAAAGACTAAAATAGATAAGGCAAAGTAAATAGCAAACAAGGCTAACTATAAACTAAAGAAATGCACGAATTGAAATTGAACTTAACTCGGTCACTCCAAAAGAGAGGGAATTGAATTAGAAAGATCAGGGATCCAGACAAAGTACCTGGATTGTTAAAGAATTCTCAAGTCGGTAATGGTGCCAATGATCCAATCCTCGATCTCCAAGTTAGGGTATTAGAGGTTCGTTTCTCGGTATTTCAGCAGGGTTTTGATGTCGAAGCTCAGGGGTACGGTATCTATAGAATCCTTCAACCAATGAGATGCTGCTACGTTCTGGGATATGTCAGACCATTTGAAGTTAGCGGTCGCTAGGTTGAAGGTGGCGATCGCCATGTCTAAAAAAGGTTACACAAGGTTCTATTGGCGGTTGCTACAATGCAAGTAGGCGGTCGCCAGGTTGGAGATGGCGATCGCCACTTTTGGCTAGGGTTTTCAAGATGTTCTATTGGCGGTCGTCTCAATGAACATGGAGGTCACGACATTGGAAATGACTTGCATAGCAACTTATCGGTGGCTTAACATAATTTCATTTGTTTGAAGGTTCTAGGTTCAAATGCCGAGCTTGGATCACTTTCCGAGAATAGAATTGAGGCACCACTCCACCTGTTTTCATCGTCGAATTCACCTAAAATTGGGCGGGGTTAAATTGGGGAGTCTACACCTTGTCGTCGGCAAAGGCTAGTCGATAAAAACTTTTGCAGACCAAAATCAGGTTAGTCGCCAATGATCCCAGAGTTTTACCGACCAATATTGTCATTGGCAATACATACTTTTGCCGACAAACTTGATTAGTCGCTAAAGTAATTTTGTTTGTAAAGAAGAGTCATTGGCGACCAATTATTTAGTCGGCAAAAGTGATGGACCTTTGCCGACAAAACTATTTAGTCGGTAAATGTGTTATTGGCGACTGAATAGTGTCGTCGGAAAATATTTTTAAATTTTTGAAACTCTTGAACTCAATTTATTTTAAAAATCGTTGCATTCTAAACTTTAAAAAAAAATTCTCTCAGTGTAAAACCCAAAAAAAATTCGGCAGAATTTTTTCTATTTTTCAAATAATTCCAAATTATCAAATAACCTGTCAAACGCAAACAACATAATATACTCAAGCTAAGCTTAGATCTCAAAACCTAATAGAAATTAAAACTACTTACTAACTATTTGTTTCAATTTTATAACAATTACATTAATCTCAAAAGAATTAAATCATACAATATTAAACCATACATAAATTTCATTACATAGGCATAGGCATTCGAGTACTAAGATAGTCCCCGTCTCTTATTAAAATTCATTTTAAGATCCTTTTAGTGGGTGGGAGGAAAGGGAGGGAAAATTGAGATACAAACTGTTTTGTAAAAACTGAGATACAAAGTGTTTAGAGAAATTTTAGTTTTAAACTAATTGAAAAAAAAATACATATTATTTTAGTTAATTAATTTAATTAAAATTAAGAAATTTTCTTGTTTTTTTAATCACACTTTATATATAGTTGGCAAGTGAAATAGTGTAATGTCACTTGTGACCTAAATATTATCATATTACTTTACTTAGATATCACGTTAGTGTAATTATGTTATTATGAAGATACCTAATTATTGAGTTCGAATGTATACCTTGCAAGTTTTAATGCATCTTCATAGGTGTTTTTTAAGAAAATAAGCACTTTCGTTGACCAATATGTATTTGGTCACGAAAAGAGTAGACTTTTGCCGACCAACCTTAATTTGGTCGTAGAAAATATATATTTTCACCGATCAAAATGTATTTGGTCGTGGAACGAGTACGCTTTCGCCGAGTATTTGGTCGCAAAAAAAGTACATTTTCACCGACTAAACTTCATTTGGTCACAAAAAAATATATACTTTTGCCGACGAAACCTTATTTGGTCGCGGGAAGAGTATACTTTCGCTTACCAAATAATGTTTGATTTTCGTCTTTTGGCCAACCAAACATTATTTGATCGCCAAAAGGTATACTTTTGCCGACCAAATCTTATTTGGTCGCTAAACGTGGTTGCCAAAAGTATATTTTCTCATGGTGTACATATGTTTCTGCAGCTTTTTGATCCATTAATGAAGTTTTATCTTTACACAATTTGGCTCATCCATATAGCGATTACACATTGGGTATTTGTCAAAACTTATGCTTATAATTATTTGACTTTTTTTTTCTTGAAATTTATCTTTCTTAGCAAAAATAACTTTAAAAAATTAATTTTTGAGAAGCTGTATTATAAGAGAGTGCTTGTAAAAAATTATAATTTAACTTTTAGCATACAACACATTAAAAAATTGAAAAAAAAATTAAACATGCAAGTGTTTGTTAAAAATTATAATTTAACTTTTAGCTTACAACTGAGTAAAAAGTTAAAAATTTCTAACACGTGTGCTTGGAACTTTTTATTTCTGGTTTCTGATTCTAAATTGACGAACTTGTTATGCGGGTTAAAGCTATAAGTTTACAAACTGTAACAAACATTTGCGGCGCTTTTGTTTAAAATAATAATAATATCTTTTTAGCTATATAATAATCTATAAACTCACAAGTTTAGTTATACTAAATACTATCTAATACTTATATATTTGCTTTTCAAATAGCAACTTACACCATAAGTTCAACCATAACAAACACTCTTATGTAAATGTTTGAGTGAGGAGGCTCATGTGTGTGTACTAATCAACTGGGTTGTGTTTGGCGAGTAAAATGAGCAAGTTTGTTCTACACTAGCAATTACTCATGCCTAAATACACTAAACATAATTTAATTATAAAATTAATTTTAAATAATAAATAGTCTTTTATTTATTAAGATAGATAGTTTAAACATATGTAAATTTAAAAAATCTACAAAACTAACTATTTTTTCAGACATCATGTGTATATATATATATATATATTCAAAATAAATTTTTTTTTTATGAAAAATAAAGAAAAAAGTTGAATTGGAAATAAAAAGAGAACGAATGGGTTTAAAATGAAAAGAAAAAAAAAACATTTTAAATAAAGAGAGAGAAGGTTGCTAGTTAGTGAGAAAGAAAAGAAATAACAAAAATATCATGTAAAACACATGTTAGGCCAATACCATTCTCCCTTATAATATAGATGTGTGGCATTTCAAAACAACCTTAGGTGAGCCCAAGGTGGAAGGGCCCAAATTTGGATTTTATTTAAGTGGGGTTTCGATTTCTAATCACTATGCACTGGCCTTGATTTCTAGGCCCAGAAGACATACATAATTCATTCTTGGGCTTGCATGTGATGGGCTCGCTATAATTTTGGGCTTTATATTTTTTTTTAAAGATAAATTACACTAATTTTTTTTGAAATTTTTGATAAAAATAAGAACACTATTTTTATTTTTTAAAATATGATTGGCCTTCCATGTCAGTGTTGTTCCCTTAACACCGTTAATAAAAACTAAAATTTTACTATTTTGCCCTTCCAATTAAATTAATTTCTTTAATTAATTACTGAGAATCTTTAATTATCATTTTATCCTTTCAATTAAATTGATTTCTTTAATTAATTCATGGGCAATTTTTGGTTTAATTTGCAATTACGTTTTTACACCAGCAATCAAAATTCCATACTCACAATTGAGCTTTTACACCAACAAACAAGAATTTCATGCCTAATCGAATTTCATTACCCATCTAGTGGTGTTGTTGCCTCTTCGACATCTGTCACCATCCTTGCGATGATTCTGATGAGTCAAAAAAAAGAAAAGTAAGTTTTTCTGCACCTCATTTATGTATATATATATATACAATGTACCCAGAAATTTTAGCATAAAAAAAGGTTAAGAAATATTTATAAATCACGAGTCAAACGAAATTAAAATGGAACCAAATTCAACTGTTAACAGCTTTAGAAATCAGGAAGAGCATCTTCAAAATCTAGCTTCTCAACAACTAATTTAGCCACTTTTTCCATGGAGCAATTGATAAGTCACCTCATATGTATATGCATTTGAAGTGTGTACAAAATTAGGAAAAATTTTGTATGATCGATCTTCTTCATCTTCTTTAGTACATCATTTTTTAGTTTGGTTTCCAAAGAAATACGAGAGGAATTTGATGAGCAGAGTATCAGAAAAGGTTGAATTTGTCATCTTATTTGAGAGAGAGAGAGAGAGAGAGAGATTAAAGAATAATTGAGAATATTTAAAATCAATTAGACATGATTAAAATTTTTTTCGTTAAGTAGTAACAGAGGTTAATGGTTGAGTTAGTTTGATACATAGAACTAAACCAGAGTGGAGTGCAATGCTATTTCAAAAAACAGATGAGGTATTTTTGTTTTTGTTAGAAATCTCAAGAAAAGTGAGTGTAATTTACCATTTTTTTAAAGTAGATGTAGAAATATGTGAAAAAGTCAATTAATTATAGTGAAAAATTAAATAAATATACTTTTTAAGCAGAAAAATTTCAAAAAATGCTAAACCAAACAGATCCGTTAAGTTAAAATCTGTATTCAGGCTGTTAAAAGTTTATCCAAGATCAAGTTGTGACAGAACTCAAGCTTGAAAAAAATTTTAATTAGCTAGTTTTGTTTTTGTTTTTGTTTAATCTGGCTGAGTTTATTGAAAAAGATGATCCATAACTTGTTTTTGAAGTACAAAATTCTCCTATTTGAGCCAGTGGTAGATTTCTAGCTTATGTAATTTTCCGAAGTTGTCAAAATTTGGAATCAGTATTTGAAATTCATATAGTTTGAAATTTTATGCAATGCTTGATATTTTTTCTTTTTTTTTTTGTTTTGTTCCAAACTATGCTTAATTTTTGAATTTGCCATTTATACCCTATTTGGTTCTTGTTTTCTTTTAGTTTGAGGGTGCAAGAAAATAAAAAAAAAATGACTATTTTTGGTAACGTACTGATATAGTGTACTCACTGTGCTCAATTAATATATACCTATCATGTTTTTATAATTTAAAAAATTAATTCTCTATTAAAAAATAACAATAATCATACGCTAAAAGACAGTTATTATTACACGTGATTTTACGTTCAAAAGACATCATGTATTAATTGTGCTAATAAAGATTCATATAAATTTATCCCTCTCACCCATCTTCATTTGAAAGTTTTTATTTGTTTGACTTTTTCTTTTTAGAGAAAATTCACGTTTTTTACCAAGTTTTTAGTCAAGAAAAAGTTTTGTTTCTAAAATGGTTTTACAAGAAAAAATAGATTTACAAAAATATAAGAAAAAGTTCAGGAAAAAATTTTCTTTAGATAAATTTTTTTTCTTTTGGTAATTAAAAAAAATGAAGTTTGACAAAAAATATGTATATATATTTTTAAATAAAACTAAAAAATGGCGGAAAAAATAAAAGAAAAGAAAAGAAAAGTGAGCTTTTAATGTAAAAAAAAAAAACAAACAAACAAACGGAGAGTCAGACGAGTGGTATCTGAAGAAGTTGCGAACCAGAGAACCCCAACAGAGCAACCGACACGCTTACAGAGAGAAGAAAATGGTAAAAGTTCGGATGAACACGGCCGATGTGGCCGCCGAGGTGAAGTGCTTGCGACGTTTAATCGGAATGCGTTGTTCCAACGTCTACGATCTTTCTCCCAAGGTAACAAAGTCATATGTGTGTATATATATACGTGTGTGTGTGTGTGTGTGTGTGTAGACGTGCATATATTTGCGTGTGCTTGTTTGAATACATTCATTTTGCGCAATTATTGATGATTTGTGGATGTGCACATGTATGTTGATCGAATTATCGAAAGATTCGAAACCGCCTGCTAATTGAATTGACTATCTCGTGGTCGATTGATATAAAAAAAGGAATCTAATTTGCTAGTTTTGATGATTTGGGCGATTTTGATTGGGTGCAGAGTTATGTATTCAAGCTTATGAATAGTAGTGGAGTTACTAAATCTGGGGAGAGCGAGAAGGTGCTGTTGTTGATGGAAAGTGGTGTGAGATTGCACACAACTGCTTATGTTCGGTGAGACCTTAAAACTTATTTGTCGCTTTGCAGACTCTGTTTGGTTGCTGAGAAAAAAAAATGAAATTTAAATACTGAGTTTTGAAAAAGAAAATTTTGAGGATCCTGAGAAATTTATAACTTCTACTTACTCAGCTCAGTGTATTTTCATGGCATAGTAACTCAAGACAGCAGAAAGGGAAAAGTAAGATGGAAAATCTGTGTCTCTAATGATAATTGGAGGTTAAAATTATAAAAGGAATAAGAAATTTTTTTTGTAGAAATGAATCTTATTTTAATAGTGTGTTTGGGCTGTTGATTTTTTGTAGCGACAAAAGTAACACTCCTTCTGGGTTTACTCTCAAATTGAGGAAGCACATACGTACGAGGAGGCTTGAGGACGTGCGGCAGCTTGGATATGATCGGGTATAACTTTGGGGGATCTTTTTATTTTCATACGAATTAGTTTCCCTTCTTTGTTGTGCTTTGACTGTTGATTGATTGTATGATTATCATTGTTTCTATTTTATCTGATATTTCAGATAGTACTCTTTCAATTTGGACTGGGTTCTAATGCACATTATATTATACTGGAGTTGTATGCCCAAGGAAATATTATCCTCACAGACTCTGAGTTCATGGTCATGACTCTTCTCCGGTCACACAGGTTGGTGTGGTTCATGATCAATGATTATTGTCCTTTTCAGCAATATCATGTCGATTTATATATGTTTGTGTTAATTTATTTATGCATGCAGGCATACATCCATGTATGCGTTTGTCTTCATTTATGTATTCTATCTGTTACTTCAGTTTCACTATGTAAAACAATGAAATTATGTTGTCCCAGTTGTTTACAGTTTATGTTCGTTGGTTTTAAACAAAGACTAGAAAATATGTAATGATCTGGGTATATCATGTTGGTTGTGACAGAAATTGCATAGTAGAGATTGGACCTAACACGACCCAGGCAGGGTAAAATTACAAAAGGTTCAATACAAGCATGAATAGATTTGTGCTTGTGTTTAGACATATTTTGAGTATTTTAAGAATTTATGAAGGTAAAAGAAAATTCTTATATTCCCAGGATGGACTGCCTGGCTATGCATTTTCCCTGGGTGATCCAATGAGCTATATGTTGCTGCACTACCTTATTATTTTGTGGGTTAAATGTCTACAAAATTTAAATTTTAATTCCATAACAGCAATTTACTTTTCACAGGGATGATGATAAAGGGTTTGCAATCATGTCACGTCATCGTTACCCGGTTGAAATTTGCCGTGTTTTTGAGAGAACAACCATTACGAAGTTGCGGGCAGCCCTTACATCTTTGAAGGAAGGCAATAACAATGACAATACCGAGAGTAATGAAAATGGAATTAATGATTCTGGTTCACCCAAAGGAAAGCAAGGGAATCGCAAAAGTGGGAGGTTATCCGAGTTTAATAAAACTTCAAATGATGGTACCCATGCCAAGCAAGCCATGTTGAAGGCTTTTCTTGGGGAGGCATTGGGTTATGGACCTCAACTTTCTGAACATATTATTCTAGATGCTGGTTTGCTTCCAAATACAAAAGTTGGGAGGAACTTCAAATTAGATGATGGTACAGTTCAGGTTCTGGCCCAAGCTGTTGCTAAGTTTGAGGACTGGTTAGAGGACATTATATCAGGTGATAGAATTCCGGAGGGCTACATCTTAATGCAACAAAAGATTTTGGGGAAGAAGGAATATACCGGATCTGAATTAGGAAGTTCTAACCAGGTTAGTAATCTTGTCCTCTGGATGCATTTATGTTCTTTACACCAGAACCATTCATTTTATTTTTCTTGATGGTCCTCCATTCAGTCCTACATTTCCATGCGATACAATGATGTATCATTGGAAATTATATTGCAGTGATGTAATGCTTTATTCTAACCTCTTTTGCAGTTCTATGATGAATTCTGTCCACTATTATTGAACCAGTTCAAGTCAAGGGATTCTGTTAAGTTTGAGACATTTGATGTGGCTTTGGATGAGTTCTATAGTAAAATTGAGAGTCAGCGGGTTGAGCAGCAGCAAAAAGCTAAAGAGGGCTATGCAATGCAGAAACTTAACAAAATTCACATGGATCAGGTCTGTATTATATTTTTAGATATTTTCTTTGAAATGTGACAAAACTTTTAAACCATTCCTGGTCCTTTGTTCTAAGGGGTTTGCCTTTTGCTTCTATCCTTTCTTTCAGTTGTTTGATTTTTACATGTTGTCTTAGACTGCATACCGCACAAAGTCAAAACTGATCACGGATTGTCATTCCTGAAGTCTCATTGGCATTTGTCTCAAGTTTTGTTTTTATCTCTGTTCATGTCTCAATTAGCTCATGAGAGTACATCAGACAGCAGTTTATTATAGCGGAGCCAAATGCAATAGGAACTATTTTATTGCTTGGTTTAGAAATGGTATTTCTGGGTTTTTCATGGAGTGCATGAAAAACCGAGATGCTGCCAATGCATAAAAGTCAGCCAAAGAGGAGGACTAATGGAAATCAAGAATAAAAGGTTGTGGGAGACTCAATATAAGTATTAGGACTCATTAAATCAGAGTTGCATGTTGATATATTGTATATGGTAGAGGTCAGATGGGAACACTTAGAGGCAATGGATCCTTGTAGCTGACCCCAAGACTGGGATCCTGGACAAGGCCTATTGACTTGACCACCAACCTTTTTTTGTTTTTCTGTTTTAACCTGGTTGATTTTTGAAAGTTCCTTTTTGAACATGACATGGTCTGGCTCCTAGTTAGTTGTCACGCTTTTGATTGGTTATATGATTTTTTGGATGATTGGGTTTTAAATGTGGCCTGAGTTAGTAGGGCAAGGGATACATTGGAAAAGGCCAAAAATCCAATAGGAAAGTAATAGCAGCTTTTGTTTGGGTCATGTTTGATGCAACAGTAGTCTTGTAGGTTTCGATAACATTATAGCCAATAGAAGTGCCAAATGGCAAGCTGAATTGGAGGCAAGGTATCCCTGCTAAAAATTTATTAATTGTTAGTTGGGGTTCAAACTATGATCACACTTATATAGTTTAGACCTTTCGCTTTAGAATTCACATTAATGTTTCTTCTTGGTTTTAGTTTTTTCTGGCGTCCCTATTCATTTCTTAGTTGATTTCAGTTTTCTACTGACGCATTCTAGTAGGAGTGATGTTGTCAAAATTGGAAAATTTCTATATTCTTCTGTAGGAAAACCGTGTGCATTCACTGAAGAAAGAAGTTGATCTGTGCGTTCAAATGGCGGAACTGATAGAATATAACTTAGAAGATGTTGATGCAGCTATCTTGGCCGTTCGTGTCGCTCTTGCAAATGGTATGAATTGGGAAGATCTAGCTCGGATGGTGAAAGAGGAGAAGAAATCTGGAAATCCAGTGGCTGGCCTCATCGACAAGCTTCATCTTGAAAGAAATTCTATGACACTTCTTTTGGGCAACAATCTTGATGAAATGGATGATGATGAAAAGACACAACCTGCAGAAAAGGTGTTACTTGAAGTTGTAATTTTTGGATTTGATTTTCTTATCATGATCTAGTTAAATTAATGAAGCTTTAATCAATTGCATATATGTATATTCTCACCCTTTTTTGGAAGTTCATATGTTTATGCTTTACATACAGTATCAAGTACATGCATGCATTTTATAATTCTAAGCTTGCCAATTATCTTTCTTAAAGATGTCAAACAACTGCAAGATCAGTTGGGAAAAATTGCTGACAATTGGGCTGTTAATCATCTGCTTAATTGATTTAATTGGTGATGAAATTATTGTCCATATCTTTTTCGAACAATCCAGTGACATTAATTCTATCTCTATAGCTTTTGTCTTGTAGTATCTTTTTTTTAATATCCACTGGTTTTTGTAGTCATCTAGTTCATTATCATCTGAACTATATATCTTACCATACATATTTACTTGTCATTGCTATAATTTCCCACTTTCTAGGTAGAAGTTGATTTGGCACTCTCAGCCCATGGTAATGCTCGGAGGTGGTTTGAACAGAAGAAGAAACAGGAGAGTAAACAGGAAAAAACTATTACTGCTCATGAAAAAGCCTTCAAAGCTGCCGAGAGAAAGACCCGGCTCCAGCTTTCACAGGTAACTGCAGCCTCCACATTTTACTGATATTTTTCTATTTGTCTGAATGCATTCTGATTCTAGTATCAGCTGTATAAATATCACATATTTTTTAGTATCATGCATTGAAGTTAACCAGATGTCAGTTTACTTCTATTTTTATGTCATACGGAGAATAGACCTCCATGCATGTTTGGCTGTTCTTTTTGCAGTCATTGTTTTATTCCAAAAGTTAGTAGGTTTGTTTAGTTAGCATTTTCTTAGATATGTTGAGTTTAAAGCTACTGTCAGTTTACAACTTTCATAGTAGTGCTCAAGTTGCGATTTCTGTAGAACCAGATATTTATGTTCATTGGGGGATTTGTTCAAATAATCACCCAGAATCTTTTTGTTTGTGTTGGATAAAATTTTTGGACAACAAAAAAAATAAATTTCTCTAAGCATGCAGGGTTGATCCTTGTGTGACTGTTTTGCAAAAGAATCAATGGTTTCATTCTGCATTCTATCTACATCTTTAAATATACCAGCCATATAATAAACATAGCAATGTTTTCTTCTGTGAAAATCTGTGCCATAGGTCATAGTCACCTGCTCACTTATCAAAATAAAAATGTTCTTATTCACCTGCTCAATGAGTGTCAATAATGTGGGCAGCAAGTTTGTTTCCTTTTGCAACCTGATGTTGATTTTTTTAAATTTTCCCTGGCTAATGTCCTTGTAACGAATTCGGATGCCAAAAATTAATGTTACTATGCTGTCTGATGCTAAGGGAAGGAAAAACGATTGTTTACTTCACAGTGCTATATACTATGACGGTCCCCTATTTCAACTTCAAATGTCTCTATTTTATGATTCAAAGTTGATATGTCAAGGATGGGTGTCATTTGAACAGAGGGTGTTATTTGATTGACTTGACGTCAGCTTCTAAAGACCTCATTTTGGAATTTTCTAAGAGTTTGGTTTGCACCATATAAATGACAGACTAGCTTGTCAGCAAAAAGTAAAACAATTGTCAAACTGGAGAAATGACTACTTACCACATGTTATTGTGATTTTTGCTACTGTTTTGGTAATAGATAACAGAAGATATTGCTATCTTAGTTACTGTGTGTTTGGTGTATGTAAGGGGGGATATGGCCTTTCGACTAGTGAAAACCTGTGGGCCCCAATGGTTTTTTTTTTCTCTCACTTGTTCTTATATTCTGTGTTTGTTTGTTTGTTTGTTTTTTTTTATAAGCTTTGGATATAAAATCCATTGGGATATTATATCCTTCAAAATGAGGATATGTAATACCTCCCCCATGGTATTATATTGATCCTCCACTATTGGATATGACCTCATGCTTCATCCAAGGGTCAAGATTAATTCTTCTCTTATCCAATGCTATATCCTACCCTCAGCAAATATAGTGTATGCGGGCCCATAGTATATTCCATATCTTCTAAGTATTATAAATCCCATACTAGATCCCATCGTATTATATATTATCTTCCCCCTTTATATCCTTTTAATTTATATCCAGGCAAACGAACATTCGTTCTTTTTTTTTTTTCATCTATAATTTACAGGAGAAAACTGTGGCTGCAATTTCACATATGCGCAAGGTACACTGGTTTGAGAAATTTAATTGGTTCGTAAGCAGTGAGAATTATTTGGTTATTAGTGGACGAGATGCTCAACAGAATGAGATGATAGTTAAGCGTTACATGTCAAAAGGAGATCTGTAAGTTAACAAGGCATTCAATAGCGGTTTATTATACAATATTTTTCTTCATTATCATGATTTTTGGTGATGTGGTTCATTTATTTATTTATTTATTTATGATTGGTTGGGGGGTGACAAAACAGGTACGTCCATGCTGATCTCCATGGAGCTTCTACCACTGTGATCAAGAATCATAAGCCTGAATACCCTGTACCCCCGCTCACTTTGAACCAAGCAGGGTGTTTCACTGTAAGTTGCTTATCTTCCTATTTCCATGTTTTTTCTTTTCAATTTTTCATCTGTAAATCGGAGTAATTCAACTATGAAAAAAATAATATTTAAATTATTTTATATGCAGCAAAATGGGAATAACGTAAGCCGTTGAATTAAATTAAATCTAGGTAATCGTAAGCAATAATAAAAATAAACAAATCACACAAAAGAGAGTTTTGCGATTTTTTACGTGAAAAACCAACTCGAATAAAAATCACGGGACTAATTCAAGTCAAGGTAAATCAAACATTATACCATTGAACAGTTACAATACCATTTACAAACTTCAGTCGAATCCTTAACTTAGACGCCTTAGGCCTCGCTTGTCGAATCCTCAACCTAGATGCCTTAAACCTCACTTGTTGAATTCACGCGCACTGTACTCCGTACTTGGCCACCACCGTAACGAATCTTTGTAGTTTCACAAGTATCGAATCCTTAATACTTCATACTAGCAAAATATTATGTCGGTAAACTTAGGAATCTATCTAAGTCGAACACGAACTTTCTTTGTTCTTTTTGGGACTCGAAAGACACTCAAAGTTATGACTTGAATGTGATCCAGAGGTTCTGAGTGTAATTCTCTGAAGTGTATTTCGAGTAAGGTGTATGCCTCTTTATATAGGCAAATATATCCAACAATTCGAGTTTTGGTGAAACTAAAAACTGCTATGAGTTCACTCGAGCGGACTCTCAACTGCTTGAGCAGTTTCTCCACCGCGCGAGCGGTCAGGTGGCAGACAGTGTTCTGCGTGTACACAGGCTTGAACGTACTTCAAATACTTATACTTCAAGGTTCAGGTACTTCAGTCTTCTGGCTTGAATAAGATTCTAACTCAAGACTTTTAATACAATTGAAACTCTTTAACACCTTGAAACTCCTAACTCCAACAGGAGTTTTGATATTCCTACGACTCCTAAACAAACTAGGAGTTTTACATCCAGAATTATAAAGACAACATAATTCCTTAACAATTATAGGAATTTTACATTAAACAGAATTATCAAACCTAAATAGACTCAAAGTCCTAACAAACTTGATATTATTCTATTTTGGGATGTAGGTTTGCCACAGCCAGGCATGGGATTCAAAGATTGTCACTAGTGCATGGTGGGTATATCCTCCCCAGGTCAGCAAAACTGCTCCTACAGGAGAATATCTTACTGTAGGAAGTTTCATGATCCGTGGCAAGAAAAACTTTCTTCCTCCACACCCTCTTATAATGGGCTTTGGGATATTGTTTCGCTTGGATGAGAGTTCCTTGGGATCACATTTGAACGAAAGGAGGGTAAGAGGTGATGAGGAAGGAATAAATGATATGGAAGAACCTGGGACTTTTAACGAAATATCTGATTCTGACTCAGAGAAGGAAGTCACAGTTGGAAAACATACGTTTGAGTCACAAATAATCACAGATTCAACTGATCATAGTAAACAGATAGCGGGAGGCTTATCTGTTGAGGTTAGCTCTGGTAATATCTTGAGTGCCTCCGACTCTAAAGGTCTCAATTCAGATGAAGTTCCTGTTGAAGAGAGGACTACCTTGAATGGTTTTGATAATGAGATAACTAAAATGGATGGAGAAACTGTTGCCTATGCCTCCCCCCAACTTGAGGATATCCTTGATAGAGCTCTTGAGCTTGGAGCTGCTGCTGCATCTGGTAAAGATTATGGGCTCCATGCTTCTCAAGTATTTTCAGCAGAGGAACATAATAGTGAAGAGGGTGAAGAGGGAATGCCAACGGTCAGAGAGAAACCTTATATCTCAAAAGCTGAAAGAAGAAAACTCAAGAAAGGCCACAAGAGTAGTACTACGGCAGCAACTGTTGAACATGAAAAAACAGAGGTAGAAGATAGCAGTATTACAGTGAATCAGCCAGAAAAAAATGTTCAAAATCTGAAGACAGGTGGTAGTGGAAAAATCAGCCGTGGGCAGAGGAGCAAACTGAAGAAGCTGAAGGAGAAGTATGCAGATCAAGACGAGGAAGAAAGGAGTATTCGTATGGCTTTACTTGCTGTGAGTACCATAAATTGAAGCATTACACCTTAATTGGTTACTGGACTGATGCGATTTTCTCCTTCTACATTATTGTGATTACTCTGTGTGTGTGTGTGTGTGTGTGTGTGTGTCATCTTTATATTCCACGGGCTCTCATTGCATGCTAATCATGTCAGTTTATGGTTTCAAGTCCACAAAAATATTTGAATACTGTCAATACCTGCTTGCTTGTGTTACAAGGGGGAAGTGAAATAGGCTAATATGAAATTTCAGGGAACAATGGGATGGCTGATACTTGATCAGGAAAATAGCCTCCAATGGAACTTTTAGTTATAAAGGGCCTAAACTGTGAACTGGAATAGCAATAATTATGGGGCTAACATCTTTGGCACCCTAAACTAGAAAATATTTTTTAGTCTTTTCTTTTGCCATATCTAGTATAATTTTCAGGAAACACTCTGCTTGAAAGGGAAAACAAGCTTGTGCAGCAATGATACTGTTCTGACGATTAAGGGAAACGTTTCAAATGGTTTTAGGAAACATATTCATCACAAGTTGGAAATTTGATGGGAAACTCCAAAGCAACTTGGGAGAAATTCGAAGAAACTCTATGGATATTATTTGGAAACTCTGTGAGAATAACTTGAAAACTACTCCGAAGAAAAATATTTTCTTGTGCAGTTCTGATGTGATTCCTAGACTGAGTAGTGATCCACAAGTGATTCTTATTAGTTTTTTTCTTACTTTTCCTTGAGTTTCTTTTTATCTATCATTGAGCATCCACTAAAGTATTAGAATATGGTTCCTAATTTGGAAGTGTTTACTTTCTGTTGGAAAAAGTTTCTTGCTAGGATTTCTATTAGGTTTTCCTATTTCTATTATTAATCATTTCTCTGCATCTTGTTTCTCATACATTTTTTTGGCTTCATCTCCCACTTCCATTTCTCTAATTTTTCTTGTTTCAACCTTCTACCATGGAACTATGATTGAGAGAGACATTGAAGTTGTAATCTACAAATATCCTCATGATATCCTTACAATGGCAACTTACTTTATCTAAAATTATCAAAAGAATGGTATTGCTTGGAACAAGTATGATTACTGTGTTGCTATCTCAATCTCAGCTTTATTCATTCCTTTGTACTGGAATCCTACAATCAATTTGTGTTTTATTGTGTTATGTTAGTATAGTGGAGTGATATTAAGTTCAGAAGCACAAACACTTCTATGGGGAGGTATGTCATGTCAAACATTCATGTTGGACACCAATACTCCTTGGACACTATTGAAAGTATGTTCGATACTTCTTAAATGTGTCTCAATTACAAAATTCAAATTTTAATATCAAACACATTTCCGATGCTTTGACGACACTTCTGAAACTTTGCAAATACGTTCTGTGATGAATTTTTTTATAATAACAATACTTTGTATTCTTCGAAAAATGCATAGTAAATATGCTTTGGATATTATAAAATGAAATATAAGGCATTTTAATTCAATTAGTGATACGTTGCATATTTTGTATTACTTCTGAATAAATTATTCATATATCAAGCATATAATAAATATATAAAATATAAAATTTTAATATATCCCAAATGTATTGTGCCATGCGCTATGGTAGAAATCAGAGGTATTTGGCCCCGAAAAGGGATTGAGGTTTTAGATCATTGGGAAATCTTTTTTCTGAATATCTTTATTCTCCTTCATCCAAAACTGCCCTAATTTAGGCTTGTCATTATAAAATTGCGGGGAAAGTAAACCAAGCAGTTTTACATTTTAGCTACTACCATTTTAATGGCTCCATAGAGGAACTAACTGGAATGAAGGTACATATCAACTGATAAGTGACGCAACTTTCATTTTCAATCTTCAGAAAGAGAGTTGAAAAAAGTGTTCTTGTGTGATCGAGCGAAACTAAGAAATTTTTTTTCTTCTTTACTATTATCAATTTCGACAATGAAAACACGGGCATATAAAATCTTACGAGTTTATTCGCTTTCTCTATCTCTTTTTTAAAATCAATGTGTTTCCATGTTTGTGTAGTGTTCCGTGTCCGTATTGACGTCAATGTTACTTAGGATGTCCAGAAATTTATTTGATTACAGGCTTGTATTGAAATTTTATTTTATTTTTGATGAATCTAAATAATTTGACCAGTTAGTTGGTTAGCTAAGTAGAATAGCTACAGACACACGAAATGATACGAATGCGTTGATACGTCTATTTTCAAAAAATGTAGAACACAACATGTCTAGGACACGTTAAAAATTTATATATATATATATATATATATATTATGTGCAACTATATGAATAATTTACTTCACGGCAATAAAAAATATGCAACATAGCACTAATTAAATTAAAAAGCCTTATAATCTTAGAAATGTTTCAAAACAAACTTAGGGTGCGTCAACTGTGTTTCGAAGGATGCAAAATATTGTTTTTATGAAGAGATTCCTCATGTAGGATGTGTTTGAAGGGTTCAAGAAGTGTCGTCAAGTTATTTGCGAAGTGTTAAAAAATGTTTGATAGTACTAAATTAGTTTTTAATTAAGATACATTGAAGAAGTACTGAGCATGCTTTAGGAGTATCAGTATCTGACACCGACACGACATGACTTCTGCAAGTAGTGTCCATGCTTCTTAGTTTGGCTGTCATGGACCAATATACACCAATGACCTGCAGTTTTCTTGTTTCGACATGTTCACTGTACTTCTATGATATAGTGTTAGAGACAACATACTAAAGGTCCATTCTGTATTTTACATTGTTTTGTGACCCGTTAATCACTTCATTACTGACAAGATTATGATTTTTCAGTCTGCTGGAAAGGTACAAAAAAATGACAAGGACTCTCAGAATGGAGAAGCAACCACAGGAAAAGGTGTGACGCATGCTACAGGTGCGTTTTGTTAAAGCAGTGATTAAGATTATGTGCAAAAACTAGGACAGTTGATGTGTCCGCTCTCTGTTGCCATCATTTAGTAATTGGTGAGTTTCCGATCAAACAGAAAAGTTATTGGTGAGTTGGTTGTTGACTACTTCTATCATAGGGGCCTATCAGTATCAATTAGATTCCTATAATATTCTGCTTTATACAAAAAAAAAGAAGCTCTGCTTTATCCTCTACATCCTACCCTGTACTCCTTATGTACATAAAATTTTTCTTTCATGTTAGCTTGGTTGTTTTGAAAATTGGTATGCATAACGATGAGAGAGACTAATAGGATCACGGTTGATGGTAAGGCTATTGGGAGGGGAAGAACTGAATTGGTATGGAAGGTTGTAATAAGAATTGATGTGAGTTGGAGGATCTATCTGAGCACTAATAGAACAAAATGGCCAAAAAATGATTAATGTAACCGACCATAATTGATTAGAATTCAACGCTTAGTTTTGTTTGGCCGCCTATGGTATTCCCTTTGATGTACTTTATTCGACAATATGGCACCTAAAAACATATTTCTTATAGTTATATTGACTCTCAATTTGATTTTAAGGCTAAATTAATAAAGATATTTATCTGGTAAGAAAATTTCACTTTGTAGGATATAGAAAAAATAGGTCAATATTTTTTGGTAAAATGATAGAAATAATACAATAATACTAGTTGCTAAAACATGCTCTAACCAACTTGTTTAAATTCAGGAGCAAATATGTCAGTGTATCCATTACTCAATCATGTGGAATGGATACAACAATTAATAACTCAATATCAAATTAATAACTTTATAAGTGGACAAAGATTAAATTTGAATCTTGAAGTTTTAAGTCAAACCCTTAATATTTAAAGTATTTCAAACAAGCAGAGAGCAACGATAAAGATAGAGAGAGAGGGGGGAAAATTAGTATAAAATGTGACCTAGATTTAATTCAAGTGTACTATATGCTAACAGAGGTCGTATCGGCTGTTTTGGTTAAAATATTGGTTATATTGGTTGATACAGGCCGATATGATATTGATACGAAATTGTATCTTTCTATAAGCCGATACGATTGGAA
>JAOTRH010094326.1:25000-48498 GCA_034768845.1 Heliamphora exappendiculata
CAATGAGCCAAGTTGAGTCAAGTAATGGGTAGTTCAAACTTGATTAATTAACCATAAATGAGTAATACTTGCGCTAGGGTTGTAAATGAGCCGACTTGAGCCAAGTGGTGGGTACTTCAAACTTGACTTGAAAACTTAATGAGCTTCAAAAATGAGTTCAAGCTTGGTTTGTTTGTTAGCAGAACTAATCCAAATGAGCTTCTTTTAATGAGCCGGTCACGAGTTGAGCTCAAGTACCTTGGTTTTTTTTGTATAGTATTAGCACGTCAAGCCAAGCTTTTTTTTTTTTTTTTTCAACGAAGTATACGTTCATCAAACCAGGTAAAAAAAATAATAATAATGAGTTTTAAAATAAGTTCAACCTTGGTTTGTTAACATAACAACCCGATACCTAAATGACCTTTTGATGAACCAAAAGGAGTTGAATTCGAGTAAATTGACTTGTTTTATAGCATTACTTCCACCACGTGCACTCATCTCTCACTTACACAAATTTGAGGCCAAAACCTATCAAATGAATACACTTCCAAATATATACTGATATAGGCATATACATACAAACAAAAATAATCAGAAAATTTAAATACAAATATGGAGTTTCAACTAAGCGAGATTCCAGTACAGTTCATCAAATCAATAATCTATGATGAAATCTAATCAACACATATACGACCCAAATCTCATCACCCTATTCAGAATCACTAGATCTGAGAACCAAGAACGAATTGATCATAAAACAGAAAATATAAAACTACCCTACTTAAACCCAACGAAACGAAACGAATATATTTGATCATACGAAAGTAAATCGAAATAGGATGCACAAATAAAAATACCTTGGAAGGGATGCAACCCACGTTGAGGCAGGTGCCACCGAGAGTACCCCGTTTCTCGATACAGGTGGTTTTGAGCCCCAGCTGAGCAGCCTTGATGGCGGCGACGTAGCCGCCAGGTCCACCGCCGATCACGACGACGTCGTTGTCCTCAGATCCCGACGAGGCGAAACCCCTTGAGGAAGTTAGAAAGAGAGAGTACTTGAAGATATCGGAGGTGGAATTGAAGAGATTCTTCGAGAGATGTAGCGAAGCCTTTCGTCTGGTCAAGTTCGCCATTGCCATCTTCGCTCTGATTTTTGGTTTACACAGAAAACGCTTTTCCAGACGCCTTATGTTCGGGCTACTACTAATACTAATATGGGCGTTCGGGCGGTTTTTTGAGTTTTAATTTAGATTTTATAATTTAATTAAAATTATTTTATTATTTTATATTTAATGATTAATTAATTTATATAAAAAATTAAATTAATTAGATATCGTTATTTATATTATTGAAATATATTTGTTTTCAAACAAAATAACTAATTTATAAAATTTTAAAAATAAAATGGCATCGTTATTTATAAAACTATTGATGTTCAATTAACTTAATTTTTACATAAATTAATTATTTATTAAATATAAAATAATAAATAATTTTAATTAAATTATAAAATTTAAATTAAAACTTAAAAAACTCTTGCAATACTCCTGTTGTGACCAAGTCAGTAAGAACTCCAAAACTCAAAAAATTCATACAGCACATTTAGGTCTCATTTGTTTTGATGGACTATTAATTCGTCTGGACTATTAGTCCGAAGTATAGTTCAATCCGATATTTGTTAAATTTTCAAACTAGTTATTCGAACGGATTACTAGTCTTCCATATAAGAGATAATAGTAAAGGGAGAGTTATGGAATTAAAAAGAATTAGATTAAGAAGTGGATTTAAAATTTTTAAAAAATAATAATAAATATTAAAATATTAAAATAAATAATATAAAATTTAACAATAACATAAAATTTAATTTATTAATTTATTTAAATTAATTTTAAAATAAATTAACTTAATGCAAAAATAAATTATTATCTAATATATTATTTAATTTTAATTAATTTAAACACAAAGTAATTAATTCCAGCGTACTATCAATTTAATTCAATTCGAATGATCGAACCAGCCCTAACTATAAATTGACGACAACAGAGTCCCCAAACCCTTGAAGGTAAGGTTGAATGAGGCTCCTTAGTGCTTATGATGCTACCTCAAAATTCGGTATGGGGAGCGTACTATTAAGCATGCATAGCACGGGAATGGTGTGGTTTTAGTATTTGATTTTTAAATATATTTTTACAATTATTTGTTGTAGAATTTGTCAAATTTATTATTTATAAAAAATTAAATTGATCTAATATCTATAATTATGTAATTGAAAATATTTGTTTAAAAGTTTTGTTCTCAAATTATTATTATTATTATTATTATTATTACTAGTTATTTATTTGTACATAAATTTTATTTTCTTACATAGTTATAGATATTAGATTAACTTAATTTTTCTTACAGATAAAAGAATTTAACAAATTTCATATAATAAACGAACTCAATTATAAAAATATATTTAAAAATAAAATTTTAAAAATCACACAACACCCCCATATTGTGCAACCCACGTAGTCCCGACTCCCTCAAAATTAACCTTCACTATCTTATATAAAGAATATTTACCAATATTTTTAAGTATACAATCCTCACTACCACAAATAAACTCTCTCACCCTTTCTTTTTGGAAACTAAACACAAATGGACTATTTTTTTACAAAATTGTGAAAGCTAACCCAATTATTTGTTTTTGTTTATTTATTTAAACCCTATAAAATCACTCCTTACCATTTATTCTCAGCATTTGGCATAGCTACTATTAATAATTTTTAATTTTTTATTATTAATTTTAATTATGAATTATAATTTATATTAAATACTTACGATTTCTACTACAAATTTTAATTATTTTTTTATTTTAATTATAATTTTAATTAAATATTTAAAATTTTAATACAAATTATAATTTATAAATTACTAATTTCAATAATCGCTCAACAATTTTGATATATATTGTCACCTACCATTGCTCTTAAAGTCTTTTAACCTTTTAAGACTCAAATCTCCTTCAGTGACTAATTAGCATCCCAACTAATTGTACACGCGGCGGCTTTCCAAGAGAGTAAAATGGAGGGTTATAATTTATTTATTTGCTAAATTATTTAATTCCATTATTTACTAATTTCTTCTGGATCCTAACGAGTAAAATGGGTCACCTAGACACTAAAAAAGTCAAAATAAATAAATTATTACTCTCTATTTACTCTCTTGGAAAGCCACCGTGTGTATTAATTGGAACGTAAACCAGTAAAATGGATCCCAGAAGTATAATTCTTTAATAAACCAAAACCTATCACTTTTGATTAAACTCGATAGGTGACATGTACATAAAAGTGTTGATCTTATTTCATAAAATACATTATATTAAACCTTAAAAATATGTTTAATAAATTATTTTATAATATTTTTATCAACAACAACATCAAAAGTAACTTAGAGAAAAAAATAACGTAAAACAGGACAAGAAGAAAATAGGGACAAAAGTGAAATTTTTGAAGAAATTGCGTGCGAACGGACGAATCCAGCGCTCTAACGGATTTGGGCCAATAAGAATCGCGTTCGGACAAGACCAGGCAAAAAAGTTTCTGTGACAATTACATAATGACAGACGTCCGGAAAAAATAGTGCCTGAAAGAATTGCGTTTGGACGGAAGTTACCAGCGTCCGAACAGAACATAAAAGCATCCGGATGGAAAGTTGGGCGTCTGGACAGAACATAAAAGCGTCCAGAAAAAATGTTGGGTGTCTGGACAGGGCGCACAAATTGAGTTTCACCTACAGACTGTGATTGTGGCGGAAACCTCACCTATAAATAGGTGGATAGAGTTCAAAATTGATCATTCTTAGATTTCTAGAAGACGAGAGATTGAAGGAAGCTATGAGGCTAACTTGGAAGGTTCAAAACATGTTAAGAAATCAAAGACGGAGACGGAGACTCGAGACTTTGTACTTCTTCAACTTCTCATGCTTTCTAGTCGCAACATGAATACTAAGTTTTTTCTGTTCTTAAGGGACGATGAATCCCTAGTCGGTATTCTTAGGAGTAGTTTAAATTTGTATGTTTATCTATTTGATCGTTCTAATGGCCTATACAATCAATTGTTCTTAGTTTTATTTTTGAATATATTTTTATAATCGGGTTTGTTCATTATGTAAAGCTCGTTAAATTTGTTATTCATAAAAAAATCAAGTTGATCCAATGTCTATAGCTTTGTGATCGAAGGCATTTGATTAAAAGTTCTGCTCTCAAAATTTTATTATTATTATTATTATTACTACTAATTATTTATTTGTACATAAATTTTATTCAATCACATAATTACAGATATTGGGTCAACTTAATTTTTCTTACAGATAACAAACTCGACGAGTTTACATAATGAATGGACTTAATTATAAAAATACATTCAAAAATAAAACTTTAAAAACCACACAACACCCCATATTTTGCAACCCTGCACAACATGGTCCCGCTTCTCTCAAAATTAACCTTCACTATCTTATATAAAGAATATTTGCCAATATTTTTAAGAGTAAATTACATTTACACTATTTGTAGTTAAAGATAATAACACTGACATTCTTTTTATTATTTGAACTATCAGTGCACTTTTTATATTTTTATTTTTGAAATACTTAAATTCAAAAGTTAACTTCCGATAACTTTTTAAATAGAAATACTGTTGAAACAGTTTTTTTTTGTTTTTTTAGTTTAATTACAAAATTTTATTTAAAAATTTATAATAAAAAAATAAAAAATTACTAAATACAAAAATAAGTAACATAAATTTTAATTTATTAATTTTTAAATAAAATTTTGTAATTTAATTTATTTTTAAATACTTGTGTCAAATTTTTGTCATTTCTTAACTCTTCAAATACTTGTGTCTAATTTTTTTTTTCAATTTCTTTCAACATGAGCAATCAAAAAGTAAAATGCTTAAATCACAAAATAAAAAAAAAAATAGCTTAATTTCATTCTTAATGAATATTTTTCTACATTGATATATTTTTTATTTTTAAAATTCATTATGACAAAAAAATGAAAAAATTAAACCCAAATATATACCGATTAAAAAATAAAAAACGAAAATAAATCAGTTGGGTGCTCTCCAACAAGTCCCAACCGAGATTGGAGTCCACGTGACTACTGAGCAGGATGGGCAGTGATCTTAAACATCATTTTATTGGGGATTTAAAAATTTAATTGGAATCATTTATTATATTAAACTATTGAGTAAATAATTTTTATAAAAAATAGAGTCAACCCAACATTTTTAGTCATATGTTGCAAACACATTTGCTTGACAGTTTATTTTTAAAATATTATAAGTCAATTAGATTTTTCAAAACAAAAATATTCTGATCAAATAGATAGTGATTTCAGATTGACCTAATTATTTATTGAAATTACCTACTCAATACGTTTAACATAATAAACGATTCAAATTAAAATTTAAAATTCTAATTACAATAATTTTGAACTCACAGCCTACCTACCCTGGGTTGAGCCACTCAAAACAGGACCCCAAATCCTTGCTTCAATTGGGGACAACCGCCTTCGCTTGAGTTTGCATCAAATTGTCATTTAATGCACCTTCACGGCCTGATAGGTTATACCATTCAGCTCTGCTTGTTATTGTTCAGTTCGGTCCCTTCCGACCATGAATTGTGCTTTCGCCGGACCCATTCTAGATGGGCCCAAATTGTAGTGTTTCGAATCCGGATCCGGTTCATTCTGAATCTAACTCCTCCATAAACAAAAACATATTAGAATGTAAATTAATTAAGAATATAACCACTCTTTTTTTTTTGATACGTGAGAGTCTTCGAGTTAATTTACACGTACTTCAATTAATTTTTAAGAGATCAATTATATTGTTTAGTAGCGAAAACCCAATTAAAACCGAGTAAAATCCCGTATGAACAACCTCCCAAATTAATAGCAGATAATGTGACCAGACCTGAAATAACTGAGAAAGGGGTGTGTTGGGTAGATGGACCATCCATGTTTGTGGTCACATGCCAAATCCAATACCTTTGGAAATGGTTAGAACAAAAAAAAAAAAAAAAACAAAAAAACAAAAAAAACAAAAAAAAAAGAGCGGTCAGTTGGGTAGAAGTGGAATTGGTAGTAGCATATAATTTTGTGTTTTGAATTGAAAATATGGTCCTCACAATCCTTACCATCCCAAGCTAGTGTTTGATCTTTTTGCTTGGTGGAGAGCCCTTATGAGACTACTCTTTGTCTCCACTCGGATGAGATGAGGTTGAATGTCAATCGTGATGCGATGAGTAATCATCATGTGTAGGATTCGGGTATTGAGTTTTAAGGATTCTGCTACTTTCCATTATGCAAAGAAAACAAAGAGATTTTTGAATTTTTTAGTGTCTACAACTCTACGGTAACTCATTTTGGTGATTAAAATCATTCATGTTATACAATTTATCGAGAATATTATTTATATAAAAAATTAAATTACTTGAATATTGGTAATCACGTGATGATTAGATCATGCTAATCCTAAAAAATGAACAATAAATATGATTGCAAGAAAAAATAAGCTCACTACAAGGAATAATAATTTTTATAATTTGAACGATTCTAATTATCAAGATGGGTTAACAATTTTTATAATTTGAATTATTTTAATTATCGAAATGGATCCACATATCTTTTTCTTTTAAGAAATGGAGAGAATCCAGCTGAAGAATGTGTGGGAGGTGGTGGTTCTACTACACCGACGTACCACATCTTTAATTGAGCGGTGTAACAGCTACATGAACTCTTTTTTTTTTTTTTTTTTTTATGTCGTTTCCAACGCACTCCCGAATCAAGCCGTTTCCTATTTTAGATGGAATTGAAGCTTTGATAGTCATGTGTACACAAACCTTTGTTTGCATCTCTCCACTATTCTCTTATGGGGAAGAGGAAAAAATAAAAACATTCATTGATTTTGAAATCAGAATTATTGTCTTAAAAAATGCGCATAACTTGGCCATTTTTATTTCATGGCTCAACTTCAAACATGGTGACTGTAAATAACAAATTTCATGTTTAAAAATCATCACAGAAAATTATATGAACAAATTAAACTTTTATTAAATTTATAAATGAATTACAATTTCTGGTAAATTTCTAAATAAAAAGAAAATAAATCTGCTTATTCTTCTCTTTAAATGTTGATTTGAGAATTTGACAGCGTGTTCTCGAATCAAAATGCGAAATATTTTCTAAATTTGACAGAGAGTAATAAAACTTGGTTGATAACGATTTTCAAGGTTTTAAAGATATATCTGTACAACTCTATATTGGTTGTTCTATAACTCTAAGTGTCAGATGTCAACTTCTTTTTCATTTGGTAGAAGACACACCTATTTATAGTGGTGTGGGGAATAAAATTATGAATAGACTCAAATTCTTGATAATTATCTTATTTTTATTTATTTAAAAGAGATAATTATTTAAACTTATAATTATCTCTTTGATTTAATTTTTTTAAAGAGATAACAATCGAATATCATAATTATTTCTAATTTTGAAAGATAATTATCTAAACAAATAATTATATTTTCATTTAAAGAGATAATTATTTAGTAACATAATTACTTCTTTTTATTTATTTAAAGAAATAATTATGTATATTTAGTTCAATTTAGAAAAAATATTATTTATTTTTTTCTCTGTATAATTTTCATATGCCAAGTGGCTTAATTTAATTAGCCAAAAGTTCATCATATAGAAAAATACATCATTTTACATATGGCGCCATGCAATTGGATCAACTGTAAAATTTAATTTGAAACTATTTTAACACATATTAATATTTAATTTGTCAATAATTGTGTTATATTTTTTAGTCGTAGGACACGTGTTAATTTGTGATAGGCTAAAATTTATATGGCTACAAATGTCCCCTCGAGACTTGCTTATATTTATGTGAGGAAGTGTCAAAAAAAATTTTAATAAAAAAAATGAGAATATTTTTCAACTTCCAATTTTGAGGAAAATGGGCTTCTTAACGGATTTTTTTTATAATTTGTTTTGGAAAAAAAAAATTGTGGCAACTCTCAAACTTGGCGGAACTGTTTATGCCAAAATTATCTTCCAATTTGCTCTAAATATGATTCGGCTTTTTTTTACTAAAATACGTGAATTTTTTAATTTAATTAACGAATTAAGATTTTTAAAATTTAATTTTTATTTTACGTAAAAACGTGTTTAACAAATACACTTTAATAAAAAATATATTTAATAAATACGTTTTAAGCTTAGCGTCGAAAGAAATAAAATAACAATATAAAAATATATTTAGCAAATACGTTTTAATAAAAAATATGTTTAATAAATACGCTGTAAGCTTAGCGTCGAAAGAAATAAAATAACAATATAAAAACGTATTTAGCAAACACGCTTTTCTAGATAAAGTGTGTTTAGTAAACACGTTTTCAGTATAAATTTAATAAAAGCGTATTTGCTAAACACGTTTTATGTTAAAATTAATTTTCAATGAAATCGTGTTTAGTAAACACGTTTTTAGTATAAATTTAGTTTTAATAAAAGCGTGTTTTTAGCCTAGAAACCCGTTTTTTTAGTGAATGAGTATTAATATGTAGTTGGTTCATATTTTTAACAAGTACGATCTTAAGGAGTTAAACTTTGTGTATATTTTTGATTTAATTTTTAAATATTTTTTTATAATCGGATCCATTTATTATGTAAAATTCAATAATTTTGTTATCTATATAAAAATTTAAGTTGACTAAATATCTGTAGCTACGTAATTTTATAATGTTCTTTTATAAATAATATAAATAAAAGTTATAATTTAAAAAAAAAATATAACAAATGTTATTCAATCACTTAGGTACAGTTATTAATTCAATTTAAATTTTTTTACAAATAAGAAACTCGATAAATTCTACGTAATAAAATGATTCAATTATAAAAATATATTGGACAACTAAAGAAAATACTTTTCATGTAAATATGTTTTTCATTGGACATTTTACGATTATCAAACCAATGGGTATTAATGTTTTATTCATGAGTTAGTATGTGATACTTTCATATGTTTAATAAATTTATTTAAAAGGAGTTAAATTTTATTTATATTTTTGATTTAATTTTTAAATATTTTTTTATGATCAGATCCGTTTATTAAGTAAAATTCAATAAGTTTGTTATCCATACAAAAATTTAGATTGACCCGATACCTGTAACTAAGTAATCACATAATGTTCTTTTATAAATAATATAAATAAAAGTTATAATTTTTTTAAATTTTTTTTAAACAAATATTATTTAATCATTTAGTTACAGTTACCAAATCATTCTAATTTGTTTTACAAATAAGAAAATCGACGAGTTCTAAGTAATAAATAAATTCAATTATAAAAATATATTTAAAAACTAAAGAAAAAACTTTTCATATAAATATGTTTTTCATTAAACTTTTTTTCAGGTAAACACATTTTTGTGTCTTTCTTGATTTGTTTTATTTTCAAAGAAAACGTGTTTAGTAAACACGTTTTTAATGTAAATTTAGTATAAAAATATTTTTATAAAGAAAGCGTATTTTATAAGTACACTTTACGTTTAAATATTATTTTTTCAAAACTAAAATATTTGTCAAAAATATTTATGAATAAAATATTTTTATTAAAACATATTTTTACGTAGAATGAGAATTAAGTTTTAAATGCCTTAATCCATTAATTAAATTAAAAAATTAACGTATTTTAGTTTAAAAAAACCCTATGATTCCTTGTCCAGCTAGGATTTGATGATATCCTGTCCAACTTGGAATATAACTTTAGTTAGAACCCCATGGATTTGCTCCACAAATAAAAAACAACAGGTAATTTTTTTCTTCAATCAGTCATCTCCGAGCAGCAACAAAAATTTATCCACTTGCGAAAGACAGTTACTTTGCTTGCCATTCGTGACTTGTTACTTTACCGCTGTCGTTGTTGGTGACTTGTTACTTCTGTTCTATCTTCGGTGACTTGTTATTTTTATAGCCGTTAGTGACTTATTACTTTGTCGTCGCCGTTGGTGACTTATTACTTCTGCTGTCGTTGGTGATTTGTTACTGTTTCACCGTTGGTGACTTGTTATTTTGCCACCCCCGTTGGTAACTTGTTACTTTTACTGCTGTTGGTAATTTGTTATTTCCATTGCCGTTGGTGACTTGTTACTTTGCTGCCGCTGTTGGTGACTTGTTATTTTGCCGCCGCCGTTGGAGACTTGTTACTTATGCCGCAATTGGTGACTTGTAGGCATGTCTTGATTACAGGGAACAGATAATAGTGCCGTCTATTGTTCCGACTCTTTGTGTTAGTATACTTTGCGTGTATTGAACGGGATATTTGGGATAATTAATTTTATACTGACAATATAAATTAATTCACACCCCAAAATTATTATGAATAGTGCTTATCCTTTTAATCTTAAAATAATTATTGATTTGCGTATATTTAATATTCGTTGTTTTGATTCATTAAATGGTGCGATCTTACATGGGTATATATTCTCGGTAAATTGAATAGTGGTATTATTTTTATGGCGAATATTAATTATTGACGGAATCCATATCCCGAAAGATTGGGATTGATAATACCTCCTTAAAGAAGCTTATAAATTTTGACCGGGCTAAACCCTGTAGATGGATTTAATTATTCGGCGGTTAAATAAGTTAAGCGGAATGGTTTAAGGAATATCAAGATGCCAATTAAATTAAATTGTCAGTAATTAAATTTAATTGGCGGGTATCAAAAATCTTAATGTGTGGAGAAATGGTAAACATTTAATAACATGAGCTCAATGCTATATGGTCTTGAGATTATGGGTCAAAGTGCAATTATAGTTCTTTACTGGTCTGAACTGTAATTCAGTGTTTTATGAAAATTATAGAAATCGTTGCTGGTTTTTCATAATTACAGATATCGCTATGGGGTTTACTTAATTGCAGAAATCGCTGATACGTGTCTGTGTTCTACTGAAAGTCTTACTCATAATTACTCCATAAGTCCTTGCTGTAGCCTTATATATATGCGGGTAGCCTAAACCAGTTTCATAACTTGTCTTTTAAGACTAAAGCTATTCTGGTTCTGCTGATACGAGTTCTCAGAGGATTATAGCCCACACTATATCCGGGAATCGCATAAGGGAATACAGTTGAAGATCTGACAGGAGCTTTAACTTGGATTCAAATCGCAGTTGAAGATTCAACTAGTAAAAATGCATTTATCTAAACTAACTTCGGGTACACGGGTTTTATTTTGATCATTCGTCATCAAAAGTTTTATTTGGAGTCCATTTTGGCGATTGCCCGTCCAGTTAATTTTTTCTGTTAATCGTTTGCAAAAATAAAGATCTTGGCAGTCTTGCCTCCAATACATATATGGGTTGCTACTCTGTTGCTTGGTTGCTCTTCGATTTTTCCTTGCTACGTTGGTATGTATCATGCTCCAAACATCCGGGTCACGCGAAAAACCACCAAAACACCCATTTAAGAAAAATAGATTTCACAGTTGATAATCCAAATACAACATTTGGATAAAAGATTTTTCAAGTTTAACTCCCATAAATAGTAAACATGCATTCTCATACATGAATAAGCATATTGCCAAAATGCGTACAAAATTAGCCTAAACAGGTGTCACATGTGTAAGTACATGTCACAAAAAGGGAGAACTACAACAAGTCTTCCACCACCTCTGCAATTAGGACAACTCTGCGTGCTCACCTGAAAAAAGTGTTACAGTAAAAATCCTACACCGTGAGTCGAAACCCAATAAAAAAATAAACTGTAAACTGTAATACAGGTCATGCAATCATATGGTGGGAGCTAACTCGGCCACAAAAACCACAAAAGATTTTTCTCTAAAAAACCAACAAATTTTCCATCATTGAAACTATGCATATAATCCTGACAGATATCATGCCACAGTTAAGGGAAAGCAGTAAAGCACAACATTCTCGACTCGGGACACACAGCCGAGGAGACACAATAAATGTAATCCTGTGTACCGATTCTACCACATAGACAAATGCAATAACTATAGACTCTCATTTATTACCCTAGACTTGTAGGCTTAGTAATGACAAGTTCTATACGGAGTCACGACAACGATGCCATTCACAGAGGCACCTGAACCACTCAATTTACGGGAATAACCTGAAGGTACAGAGCACCTACTGCTTAATTTACGGGACCTGAGCTCGAGGGTACAAAGCACACACACATACTCAATTTACGATGACTAACCCGAAGGTACAGAGCACTTACGCTGCGCACGTTTTTGAACTTACATCGAGGAGCAATGGAAGCCCAACTCAATAATATTCACTGTCACGGTACATCTATGGTTAACATTTCAAAACCAACTTGCAAAACAGATATACAACACATGTATATATAAAAGAGATCCCATCCATAAATCATGGAGATTAAACAACATATATAAAAACATATTTTCACTAAAAATGTTTTAGAAGTTGAGACTTAACCCTGAGGGCTAGCTTCAAACCTTCAACTAAACACATTTTTTTTACAAAAATTGAACCTTTTTCCAAAAAGGAACTCAACCTTTTTCCCAAAACGAATCACTAAAAATGGCAAGCAAACAGCAGGCATTTCAGTCGTTGGACCCACCCCCAGTCAACTAAAAAACACTTTGGAAAAAAAACAAAATTTTCGATTAGAAGGCACTTCAGTCGACTGACCCCATGAGTTCAGTCGACTGAACTCCCAAAAAGATGATCCAACCGACTGAACTCAAGGGTCCAGTCGACTGAACAAGCCCAGAAAATAGTTTTAGATACGGTTTTGGTCTCCAACCCTCAAACCAAGCTTCAAAAATACCCATTTTGATACCTAAGAGCATACCCGAGCTCAAGACTATCATAAAACCTCGAAATGAACATTCCAATTTCGATTTTATCCAGCCGAAATGCCGAAAAATAGTTTTAACTCTAAATTGGATTTAAAACATAAATAACTTTTGATGCGTTTTTAAATGGTAGAAATATGTAGGATTACACATAGAACCCTCTAACAATTATGCAGTCTAGAATTCTACATCGGTGAGTTCAAAACTCGACGTCTCGATCCACGTGCAAAATCGAGCTTCGTCGGAGTAAAATTCTGACTTGATGGATGCGTAGACTACGATGCCGATACTAAGGATCAGCAGTTGGTTTATCGAAAACTAAGCCCCGGGCCCCCGAGAAGTTAGAGAGAAGGCAGAGAAAAAATTAGAGAAAACTTAGAAGTTAAGTTTTGAAAATATCTTTTTAGAAAATATCTAAGTCCAGATATTTATAAACCTCCAAAATATTTTTTTTTTGAATTTTCGTAATTCGCATGGCAACTCTCTATAATCCCGGAAACCAACCCCGCATGCTCAGATATACTTAAATATGCATCAAAACGAGTAAATCATACATCTTAAAAATACATATACAAAACACATCATATATATATAAGTCTAAAAAAGATACGGGTTTGGGTCTCACAGTCTGACTGAGTGGAATGGTTCCTGTTGAAATAAGTAGTGGATATTTGGCTAATGAGCATATTCTTCTACCTGAGGATGCGGTAAGTTATAAATTTAGGATGAAATCTTAAGTACTTGTGCTTGGTCATGATTTAACTATTTAGGTGGAATTCATTTTTTTGTTCTGTAATTTGATTTTAGGCTTTACAGTTTAACATTTTGTGGGAATGAACTGGAGATTCCATTCCTATTCGTGTTTAAGCTTATAACATTACAAATCCATGTATTTTCGTTGTGCTTTCTGCTGATTATTCTATCTGAAAGAGAAACGTAGTTTGTTAACAGAAAATTTGAAGAAGTTGATGATAAAAAAGGTTTTCATGAGCTTTTAAATTGACAAGCGTGAGATGAATGCTTTGTAAATGATTATTTAAAGAGATTGTTTTATGCAATTTAAAATTTATAAGTAAAAGTAGAAGAGTAAATGGAATTGTTAAAATAACATACCTGGGAGATTATTTTGTTTCTTTTTACATCCTTGCGTGTACTTAACATTATTTTTCATGTGCAATTTTTGTGTGTTTTTCCTAATTGGACCTATCAAAAGCAAAAAATGCGGATTTCTGTGCCTCTTACTATCCCTGGAGATTGTACAAGTTTTCTTCTTGCCTCATAGATGATTTAAAGCATATTCCAACTTTTAAGATAGAATGTGTCAATGTGATGCATGATATGAAAACCAATAATGTGACTGACATATCATAGGCCTACCCAATGATTCAAAGTGATTTACAGTAAAATATAATGAAGTGAACTTTTAATGAATGCTAATTTATGAATGTTAAAGCATAAAGGTAAAATTAATAGATAAAATCACTTCAAAAAAGCTGCCAAGTTTAGGCTTTTGTTGAATAGTTCGGTGCTTGAGTGTTGTCCCATTGAGCTTGAGAATTAGAGCCGACACGTAGTAAAATTCTTATCAAGCATGGTGCAATTCCTAATGACTAGTTGCCCAATTGTCGAAATAGGGTAACACTTGCACTGTATTTTTTTAATGACCCAAGATTAGATATTTGATTTATTTGATTCAAACGCACAACAGTAGCTCGGGTATTTAATGATATTTCTATTTCTTTAATATCATTTTAAATGAATCAATTTTTAGGAATTAAATAAATTTGTTGAAGTCATGTAGTTGCAGTTATGATTGCTGACTTATCTCACCTTACATTTGGACACTTTCTTCAACTTTGGTGAGAACAAAGAGACAAATTTTTTCTTTGATGAGAAATCGCTAAAAATTGAGGAAACTGTAAAATAAAATTCTTCAATATTCTTTGATCTATGATTGCACATAAACTATAGAGTTTTCACAAATTTCTATGGAAATATCCATGGAAAAGCTCAGTTTCTAAATATCATGGAGTAAACATACACATCCAATGAGAAGCAGCTCCTCTCTTAGGTGTCTCATTAATTGGGTTTTTTTTTTTTTTTTGTAAAATTCTTAAAGATCTCAAGAAATGCCAAAGTTGAATCCCAAAATGTATTATTGGTTTTTTTCTTGCTTTCTTTTTAGTATTACTTGTCTATAATATTTAATCATACAACTAAATATTCCAATAAAATTAATTAGTACCGCCACAAAATGGTGATTGTACATAGCATGATTGACTCTACCAGTATGATATATATATATATATATATAGGCCATGTGCAATGCAAGCATTCTAGTGCCTATTAAGTGTCTAAAACATTTGACTTATAAAAAGTTCAATTTTTTTTAAAAAAAAAAAAAAAGTTAAATTATTTGAAATGATTTTTCGTAATAATTCTTTTATTAAAATATCTAAAATGCTATTATTTTTAATTTTTAAGTTGTAGCATTTGGAATATTGGCATAATTTTTTTATTTTTGTAAGTAGTGTTAACTTTTTAAAGTAAAAGTATTATAGTAATTTTGTTTGAAAAAAAGTAAAGATGTTTGAGATATATATTGATTTTTTTCTTGAATTCAGAGATGGAAAAAAAGTTAGTTTTTTAAACCAAACACAACAGCATAAAAGTCATTTTTTGGGGGCAAAAAACAGGTTTAAAAGATATCTCAATCAAGCCCTAAATATGAAAATTAACTTTGACAAAACACATAAATTAATTTTGATTAGTAATATATAGTTATAAAAATTATTTTTTTGAGAATTTCTAAATGCATAATACTTTCCAAAATGTAGTTTTTATTTATTAATATATAAATAATTATGCATTATGTACAATTGGTGGAGTAGTAGTTTGATAAGAGATGGCAATGAGGCAGAGCGGGGCTAAGATAAGCTCCCCAATTTCTATCCCTTATTTGATCAGAGTAGTGACAGGGGGAAAATATCAAAAAAATAACGAAAAATAGGATTGAGATGAAGATATTTCAAAAATAGTTTTTAAGATTCAAAATACTAATATTAATAATAGTTCTAAATAATATAATAAATAAAAATAATAATTGATAAATCAATATAACTAAAACTACAAAATATAAGAAATAGAAAAAAAATAGAGATAAATATAATATTTTAATATTTTAGAGTTCATATAAACATGTATTAATATTTTAAAAATATTTATTTTATGTAACTGGGGGTAAGGTGGGAGAAAATGTGGCGAAAAAAACAACTACCGTCTCCATCCCATTTGTTATCAAGGGTGAGAAAAATTGATACAAAACGGAACAAGGACGTGTAGGATGGGGCTGGGTAGGAAACATTGTCATTCATAGGTTTGGAAAAGTGATTGTGAGACCCTGACCCAGTTTATTTTGAGAATAGTTTAAATGTTGACGGAGTTTGAGTTAACCTTTGATCTCGGTATGTTAGAGTTTTGTTTCTTTGGAATAGAACGGCATGTGCGTATGAGTTTTACGCTTGTTCGGGTTCGAAAGGGGTTTTGTTTGACAAGTGTTTAGGCTATAAAACTGTACAGTAGCATAAAAAAGTTGAGAAAATTCCAGTGAAGATTTTAGTCGACTGAAGGGGTGAGTTCAGTCGACTGAGTGGGGTTTTTGGTGGTTCAGTCGACTGATCAGGAGGGTCCAGTCGACTGGATTTAAGGCAGTGTGAGATTTTGGTTTTCCAGAAACCTTTTCAATCGATTGGACCGTGGGGTCAGTCGACTAACCTGTGTGATGTGGCATTTTTTTATAAATATCAAGACTTGGAGATATTTTGGGATATTTTCTCTCTAGATCTGATTTCTCTCTCTCGTTTCTCTGCCTTCTCTCTAGATTTTGATGGGCACAGGACTCGATTTTCAGTGTTTGGACTGTGGATCCTCGATGTTGGTGTCAAGGGTTTCGTATATATTCGGTTAGATTTCTTTTTCGTTGACATTTGATTTTTGAGACGTCGAGTTTTGACTTAACGAGGTAGGATTCTAGACCCTACTGCGGTATTAGGAAGCTATATGTAATTATATACTTTTTCACCGGTAAAAAATGCATGAGATGCCACATATATATGTTTAAACCTTGGTTTTTTGGGTAAAAAGCATGTTTTTCACTTTTCTTGGTTTATTACATTATATGACTTGTGGTTGAATGGTTTTCAAAGGGTTTTCTTGAAAACGGTGGAAGATGGTGGTTTTTGTTGGAAAACGATAGTTTTGATTGAAATCTCAACATTTTATGTTTTGGAGGTTTGGAGCTCGCCTTCGGGGTTGAGTCTCAGGTTTTGAAATGTTTTGTTGAAAATAGAGAAAAATATTTCGAAAATATTTTGTTGATCTCTATGTTGATGGATGGATCTATATACATGTATAATGTATATTTGTGAAATGTTTTGTAGTTGATGCTACGGTTCAATTTTTAGAAGATTATCTAGATGTACCGGGATGACATGTATGTGGCACGAGTTGCCCTCGGTGTAAGTCCAAAAACGTGCGTAGTGTAGGTACTCAGGTACTTCGGGGTAGCTCCCGTAAACTGAGGTGGATGGGTGCTCAGCTCCCTTAGGGTCATAACCCGTAAATTGAGTGGTTACGTTCATGGTGCTCCGTATAGAACTTGTGTGTATCTAGGCGATCCCACGATATCTGGAGGTTAGATACTGGACAGGGGTCTATAGCTGCTACCTATATCCCCTTGTGATTGAGTCGCTACATAGGATCATATTCTTCTATTCCGCGATGGTACATTCTGCGAGGGAAACGATGTTTTGCTTACTGTTTTACCTTTTCTCCTCGGCGGTGTGGCCTGAGTGGAGAATACTGTTTTAGTACAGCTTACTATTTTTATCTTTCCTCGGTGTGTGATCCAAGTGGAAAAGTAATATTTTGGTTGCTATTTTCCTTCAACTGTAAAATATAATTTTGCATTGTTTAAATGCTTGGTTGTGAAGGAAAAACTGTTTTGGGAGTCTGATGGAAAAACTTGGGATTTTATGACGTAAAACCTTTTGACTTGTGGTTGAGTTAGCTCCCACTACATTATATGCAGGGTTTTGAGGACAAAAATGTGGGGTTTTATGAAATAAAACCATTTTGAGGCTCGTATTAGCCTAATAAAAAACTTATGATTTTGGGTTGGAAAAACCTTTTTGGCTCTTGTGGTTGAGCCTGCATGCTTGTGATTGCATATTTCCTGCTTTATAGCTTTATTGTCTTTTCCTATTGAGTTTCGGCTCACGGTGTGAGATTTTGCTGTAAAACTTTTTTCAGGTAAGCGTGGTCCTGTAGGTTGACCCGGTGGTGCCCGAAGGTGGCTGAGGACAAGATGTCTGTTTTGTCTTGATAGGTAGTTTATACCTGCTGTATATGTTTCATGTTTATTTTTAACATGTTGTAAATTGTATACTATGATTATGGATGTATGCATGTTTTATTGCTTTCGAGAGAACCTTGGGTCGGTTATTATTTTTCGTAGTTTTATACTACATTTTTCGTTGTTGGGATCAACAGTTTACAAATGGAATTTTCAAATGATTTTGCTTCATATAAAATTTTGTGTTTCGAGGTAGATTTTGGAACGGCCTAAGCTTCTTTTAAAATGGAAAGATTTCCTAATTCAAAACTTGTATTTTATTTTTTAAAAGCTAAGCTGTAGGGCTATAACTATAGTCTTTTGGCTACTCTTTTAAATCAATTAACCATCTATAGTACATTTTTACAAAGGTTTTGGCCTTGTTTGGTCTTCTGGTTTTAAGTCCCTTTTGTTTGGACGATTTGGTGGTTGTTCGGTGGTTTTTCACGTGACCTGGAGTTTAGGTTATGACAACTTGGTATCAGAGCTCTTGGTTTGAATACCTATGAGCTGTGGGAAGAGGGTGTGTTATCTTGTGGGGATGTGTGTGTGCTTGGTTGCTTGTGTTTGGAATATGAGCATGTTGATGTTGTGTATATGTGAGTATAGAGCTTGGACCTTAGGATTGATCAATCTTGTATTTGGATTGACAAACTTGGGAGCTAAGTTAGAACTGTGTTTCATGGACGTGATTTCTAGCAGAGAATTTAAGTAAGCTATCAAAAGTGACGCGTCATTCTTGTTGGTTTTCCTCGGTATCAGTGTTGTGTCTGCATAATTGTTGTGACTATGTGCTAGCATGAATATGTAGTATGTGATAGAAATAACATGATAGATCGACCTTAAGTTGTCGTGTTTCATGCTTTCTTCATATACGACACGTACACCCTTAGAGACGACGAGACCGTGGTTTGGGTCTTGGTTGTGCGACTCGATTGCTATCAGTTGCAGAAGCAGGGTTATGGGTTGAGCGTCGATCGCTTGGTATGTTGTGGAACTCATCAGTGAGTTGGGTTCAGCTGTGTGAGGTTGGCCTCGGTTGGCATCTGTTAGACGTTAATACGAGCAGCGTTTGTTCAGGTGCAGATGAAGCCTAGTTGGTGGCTTGGTTATAGTAACTAGCTCCCCTCGAGAGTAGGCTAGTGGATGTTAGAGTTTTGTTATGGTTGACCTTGTGAGTTGAGGTGATGGGGTTTCAGAGACCTTGGGAAATAAGTCGATGTGATTGGTTTAGGGATAGTAACAACCCTTCGGAGTCTTGGTATACGTGGTTCTGGCCGTGTAACGGATTAGATACGTCATGAGCCATGCTTTCTTGAGCCGTGTACTCGGGATGAAGTATAGACGGGAACATAGTGGATGGGAGCGTAGAGATCCTTGGCCGAGCGTATGTTGAGATGGTAGAACGTGTGGTTCTAGAGATGTTTCCTGGTAGTCAGGATATCGATGGTGGTTAGCAGGTTGTTGTTGGTAGTCTGAGTAGTCTGATGACCTTAGACGTTGTGTATCTTTTAAGGTTTGAAAATTGAGTTTCGAGTGAGTGAGCTCAAGGATGTGGGAATGAGTATGAGTTGCAGTTATGCCGAGAAGAGCACGGGTTATGGCTATATGGGAATGTAAGGGCTCCTGTGACGAGTATCAGTTTTGTGAGGTTCCTATGGGAACGCAGGTCAGCAGTTTGGTCGATATCCTAGTGATTAGGAGATCGCGTTTGGGAACCGTGTGAGGTTCATGTGGGTGGCTTAGTGCTGAGATGACGCATCCTGGGTATGAGATGTCTGGAGGTTGTTTGTGTTCCACCTTAGGTCCAGAGATGGGTATGTTGTTTACTAATGGGAGCGAGGTGTGGAGTGATGAGGTTCATCAATGGGCCATGTGGTTTGGCTGGCCTAGGGTGATAGGTGAGAAATCGTAGGATTCGATGCTTGTGATCGATGTGTGCTTTGAGAGCAGAAGTGTAGAAAGCGTCTGCATGGTTGTGGGAGTTATTAATAACTTGAAATGAAAGGTCTCAAAATTGGGTTTCTTTTCTTTGACGCTGTGCCTTGGACAGTGAGCTCAAGGCTGTGACATGATAGTGGTTTGCCTAGCAGGAGTTAGGTGAGTAAGCGCAACCTTATGAAGAAAGGTTTTGAGCGCCATGGGATGTGTGGTACCAGGTGCGTGGATTGATGATGTTCATGTGCGTGCCTAAGGTCAGAGAGAGCTTGGTGTAATGGATGATTTGAGTATCGTGATTGTGGTTGACAACAGTTGTTTGACTGTAGTCGGTGTGGCCTAGAGATAGGACTTGCAAAGTTCTTAGAGGCTAAGTGTTGATGAGTATTGAGAATACGCTTAGATTGGGTCATGGTTTCTTGTTGGCCTTTTGCTTTCCTTTGGATGGAAGGAGGGAGAGAGTTTTCTTGTGAACGATTGTCTTGTAGACGACTCTCTGGTGTGAGTTGTTTCATCTCAGTTGGATAGAGATGCCAGGTTCTTGATTGGTTTAGTTTCTGGTTATGTTCTGAGACTGTGAAATCTCAATAGATCTATACCTATGTATGACCCTTGGAGTTGTGACTTAGGGACTTGTGTCGCTGTGATTAGGTAATTAGAAGATGGATTCTTCGTGGCTTCGATGCGTGGTGCGAGATGCTCTACATCTAAATGTTTGTGTGTGTGACCTGGGATCCGATTGCTCCCACGGTAGGGAGCTATAAAGAATTGCTTGATGGGGTTGGTATTCTCCCGCGATGGATGACCGTAAAGGAGTACGTGTGAGTGTGGTAAACATGATAATTCATGGTAACCTAGTCAATGTGGTTTGTTGTTATGACATATGAACCATATAGGTTGCGTCTCCTATGCTGTTTATTTTGATAGACAAGAGAGTTGGTGTTGAGACGTAGCGTTCTTTGCAATGATCAGTTGAGGATCGTTGACCATTGTGTACGTATGGTTGTGTCTCTAGCTCTTGGCAGAGCAGAGGATTTTGTCAGAACAGTGCGGCTGTAATATGTGTATGGTGAGTTTCTGGAAGACTTTTATGAGTCTCGTTTGGGTCTTGGTTGGAGCTTGAACTGCTTAAAAATCCTTAGAGTCGAGGAGTGGTTGTCGACTGTGGTAAGTGTTGTGCTTTGGCATAACTATTGTTTATATGGATGATAGTCCCGAGATTAGGATAAAGTATGAATCAGGAAGGATATGATGTTTGAGAAGCCTTGGTTGGCGTGGTCTATTTGGACCGACGCAACTAATTGATGTGGAACGGAAGGGCCGTGATGAGTTTAGTGAGGAAATTGCTAAGTGTATGATGCAAGTTCTGGTTGGTATCTTGGACCCAAAGAGTTTGCTAATGTGGACCCAAAGGTTTGCTGTATGTGTTAGGCGTATGTGGTTTGATGTTGGATGACAGTCTTTCGTTACTTTGTTTGATGATGGCGACCATGTTCGATATGAGATTGGTCTGCAGTTTTGGTATCAGTGATCTGATGGCGAGACGTTGAGTTGTGTAGCAATGTGTAGTGACGTGCTGTTGCGCGAGAGTTATGATTTGGATGATATAGGTTATTGGATACCTATGAGATGTTCTGTCTACATGACATGTTTGGCCAAGTGACTCGTTGGGGTCAGGCGATTGCGTGAGTTTTTTTTATGTCGGGTTGGTTTTCGATTGTGTGAAACCTTGTCTGGGACATTGGTGTACCACCTGATGTTTCTCCTGCGTGAGAATTGTGATTCGTGATGGAAATTTGAGTAGAGGCCGAAGGTTTAAAGGTTTGATGAGATCTGTTCTTTGGTATTCCAGGTGAGTTAAGTGAACTTTTCTCTGGTGAGCTTCTTTCTGAAATTGGGTGTTGTGTTGTTACTTGTGGATCGGTGCCTTGATAGCTTCAGTAATGGAGATATTGGCATCGGTAGGGTGATGATGTGGTATCAAAGTCGGTGGTCCTCTGGTGATCGTCAGGACTTGAGTTAAGTTTATGTACAGTGTGTGTGACTTCCTGTGACCGATGTTAGGGCTTAACGTAGTGTGTTTGGACTTGTGGAGATAGCCCTTAGTGGACATGGTGAGATGTGATTGAGCCAGTATGTGGCAATGAAGACGAAAGTGAAAGTCTCTGTGTTCGAGCATAGAGCATGTTTGCGATCAAGTACCGCGGCGGATTAGTCTTGGGTGATGTGTTTATTGCCGGAGTGGTTTGAGTTCGGTGAGAGTCATGTTTTAAGGTTTGGTAGCGTGAGTTGGATTTTGATCCGATGTGTTGTGGATGTTCCCTGGACGACAGTGGTGTCAGTGAAACTTGCACGTGCGAACAGTCTGTTTGGAGATTAATTCCTTAAGAATGTGTATTCTTGGTATCAGTTATGTGACAATTTCTGTTGTGGGGTTTCAATTGTTGAGGCATGTCTGCTGTTATACAGTGTTTTTTAGCTTGCATCAGAGGTTGTTGATGATTGATGGGTTGTGTTTGGCTTGCGAAGTAGTGTTGAATTTCGAGGAAGAAATTCCTTTAAGGGGGGAAGAGTTGTGAGACCCTGACTCGGTTTATTTTGAGAATAGTTTAAGTGTTTACGGAGTTTGAGTTAACATTTGATCTCGGTATGTTAGGGTTTTGTTTCTTCGGAACAGAACAGCATGTGCGTATGAGTTTTACGATTGTTTGGGTTCGAAAGGGGTTTGTTTGGCAAGTGTTTAGGCTATAAAATCTGTTCAGTAGCAAAAAACAAGTTGAGAAAATTCCAGTGAAGATTTCAGTCGACTGAAGGGGTGAGTTCAGTCGATTGAGTGGGGTTTTTGGTAGTTCAGTTGACTGACCATGAGGGTCCAGTCGACTGGACTTGAGGCGGTGCGAGATTTTGGTTTTCCAGAAGATTTTTCAATCGACTGGACTGTGGGGTCAGTCGACTGACTTGTGTGATGTGGCATTTTTCTATAAATATCAAGCCTTAGAGATATTGTGGGATATTTTCTCTCCAGATCTGATTTCTCTCTCCCGTTTCTCTGCCTTCTCTCTAGATTTTGATGGGCCCGGGGCTCGATTTTCAGCGTTTGGACTGTAGATCCTCGATGTTGGTGCCAGGGGCTACGTATATATCCGGTCAGATTTTTGTTTCGTCGAGATTTGATTTTTGAGACGTCGAATTTTGACCCAACGAGGTAGGATTCTAGACTCTACTACTGTATTAAAGTGTTATATGTAATTGTATACTTTTTCATCGGTAGAAAATAAATGAAATGTTATAT